>JARHVA010008532.1:337500-422500 GCA_037957365.1 Torreya grandis | reverse complement strand
AGACATAAAAGATTAATTGAAATAATTTTAAAAGTTTAATGGAAATAACATAGACCTTACATAAGTTTTTTGATCACTTGAAACTTTTTAGAACTCAAGATAAGCAATTTTGTGTGGTTTTAGCCCTATGTAGACCTATTAAACCCTAGAACTAGGGTTTCAATGTTTCCCAAAGATAACACTATCCAAATGTCTTTAAAAATTTTTATTTGGTCAAATTAAACATGCCCTAAAACATTATGCTATTTTTAGATTGGTATGGATTTTTTGCAAGGGTCTTGGAATAGGCCTAATTAGGCCTTAAAGGGAGTGGATTTTCAAAAGAAGTGATGGCTAGAGGGTGAGTCAAGTTAGGAAAATTTAAAAACAAATAAATAAGTATAAGTATAGCCCATAAATGTGATTATACATTTGTAATGGATATTGTATTGGTGAAATAAAGAGTACTTGTTGAAAAGTAGTCTACAAGGCTTGTGACGAGTATGTAAGGGTTGTTTGTAGAATTGAGAAGTAAGGTAAGTCCAAGGGTTAGACAACATTGGATAAAGTGAAAAATGAATATTTAAGACCACTTATAACATAATATTGAGTTCTTGAGACCTATCTCTTGTTTTGGTCCTTGAGACCAAAGGGATGAAAACCTAATACAAGCATTAAAGCAAGAATCAAAAGAGGAATGTATAGTTCAAAATAGTTAGTTAATATATATGTTATCAAGAAGGACTAATGATTTATGTTTTGGATACTTTAATGTAATATGGACTTATGTTAAAATTTTCCTAATCCTATATACAAGAAATTGAAAAATTGAGCTAGACATGGAGTTATGAATGACAAACCACCTAATGTAAGTGAATTGTTGGATTGCAAAGTAGATCATGATGCTAGAGAGGACATATCCCTAATGCTCTGAATCATTTGGTATCAGATATACCAAGGTAATCTTGGGTTAAATTTTTGTCTTTAATTCTTTCCATTTCGTTGATTTGAAATAAAGATAACATGCTATGAAATGTGCATGAAGAGTAACTTGTAGCATGTTCAGGGAGAAGAGAAAGTGCAAGTTTAATCTATTGAGGTTATCAAGGAGGAATACTATATTGATGAGAGACAAAGTGAATAGATATATCTCTAAATTCCTTTGAGAAGTACAAGAAGCTAGTCAAGGAAAGACTAGAAAAGAAAGATGAAAAGAGATAATTGAAACTCCAAGATAAGAAAGAGACTCCAAAAGAGAGTCAATAAATTAAGGAAGAGATCCTAGAGAGAGGAATTAGGAAGACTAAATTCCCAAAAGAAGTCTAAGAGGAAATATTGATATACTTTCTAAGATAAAGGCATAAATAGGCCAAGAAAGTGAAGAGAAATAGGGAAAATGGATATAGATAAGGAAGTAGTAGAGATAAGAAAAGAATTAGGGTAGAGATTTGAGAAGATAGAGCTCATGGTGAATCTTATGATAAAATAAGAAAGCTAATGGAGTGGCTAGGGTATGAAAAATATATTAAAGTGGTTCATAGAATCACTTATGAGAAGAAGGCACAAAAAGGTATTATATAGAATGAGAAGAGAGAGAATGAAAACCATAGAGGAAAGAGAAGAGAGATGTTGCCTAGTGAGAAATAAGAAAGAGAGGTTGAGAAGAGTGTTCTCATTGAGGATAAAAAGAAAGAGAAAGAAGTTCTAAGGTGAACTAATGAAGATGAAGACAAGGGAAGATGTATAATGTCCATCCCAACGACATTCAAAGAGACTATATGGTCTCTCATTTTATTTGATAATGTTGAATTTGAGATTATATTTATAAGTATAAAGAAGAAGTTGGTGAAGGCCAAGCATGAGGCATCCAAGATGATGAAGAATGGGCCAAGAATAATACCCATCAAATGGAAAGAAGAGGATAATTAACAATAAACTCATGAAGAAGACAAAGTGTTGAAAATTGAGATCATTCCAAAAGATTAAAATGAAAATAAAGAGGATTTTTATGATTATTTATCATGCATAGCAGTTGAAAGAAAGGATATGGTGCACCAAGAGGACATAAAAGTCACAAAAGAAGACAAGGATGTCACCTATGAAGACATAAAAAAAGACAAGCTTGTAACAGTTGTCATTGGAGTTAAATGAGTGTCTTAGTGATGAATTTGATTTTATATATGAAGAAGGCAAAGCTAAAGTGCAGGTTGAGAAATAGAAATATAGATTACATCCCTCAAAAGGAGAACAAGGGAATGGGTATGTATGGCCTAAATGGATAGATAACAAGGTGATAAGAAGAAATAAGATAACCTCCAGAAAGAGGTTAAAAAATCAATAGTAAAAGTGAAAATCAATCATAAAGATGGAAACAAAAGGAAAATGGAAAAGAACATAAATTTAATAAGTTACATAATACATGTATGAGGCATGAGAGTGATTAAAAAAGAGGCAAGTGGTAGCCCAAAAGGATAAAATGCAGAAAGTGGGTTGTAAAAATCAAGGTAAGAGAACAATAATATCATGTTGCAATCATGATTCAAGAAAGTATGAAGGTTGAGCAAGTTGACAAGCCTAAAAAACAAGTAAAGCTGATAATGCATGAAAACCAAGCAAGTGAAATGAATTTATAGAGATTTGAACAAGTAAAATAATTCATAAGAGAAGAATAGTTTTTAAAAGATGTTTTTTAAGTGTGAAAGATGATGGTATGTTTGACTTTGACTCTAATAGTAAAGATTTATTATACATGGAAACTATGACATTGATCGATGAAATTATAGCTTGGAAATTTGATGGATAACTACATCAAAGATTGATTTATAAACATGATTTAAAAAAAAAGGAGGCTTATATGACTCAAAAAATTTAGGGATTCTAAGAAAGAGATAAAGAGCAAGCTACCTAAGACAATGAAGAATAAAGCAAACCAAAGTTTGATGAGGATTTGGAAGAAGTAAATTTATAAAGGTTGCAAGAGGAATTGAGGATGATATAACACATGTTTAGTCAATAAAAGAGGCTTAAAATAGGTTAGGTATACTAGGATAATATCAAGGAAAAGAAACATGAGGAGCAGGAAGAATAAGCACAAAGAGTTGTGCACACAAAGATTCAACCAAACAAGAAAATAGAGTTTGAAGAAGCACATAAGGAGGATACATAATATTTAAAGCTAATAATCAGTTATTATTTGTTAATCATGGATATGGAAAGGCCAATAATGGTCAGATAACATCATACTATGGTGAGGATGAGAGGAATGAGAAGTTGTTCTTGCATAGTGAGCAAGATGAGAGGAAAAAACATCCAATGGTGAAGAAGTTGGATGTAGAGGAATAAAATTAAAGTATATTAAATCAAAATATGGAGTTTTAAATTCATTATATGTAAATATATCCTCATGACAAATATGGAAGCATGATCAACAAGTAAAACCACTAGCCAATCAAGAAATAAGAGAAAATAAAGAGGAGACAAGATATCAAATAATCATAAGAAATGAGAATGAACACAAGTTAATTTTAGTTTAGAATGAGAGGGTTAAAAATTAATTCTAAAATATGAAACAAGCATTAAACAATGATCTACAACTACTGGAACACTTCATAGAGATGGGGGATGCATGGACAAGAAAGCTAGACAAATCTAAGAAGAAGAAAAGCAAGAGTTTGGAAAGGAGAATAGAACCAAACAAGATGAATAGTTGTCATTCAAGTGTGAAAGAACCTCAAAATATAAATAAGAAAGCACAAAATAAATTGGGAGGCTCAATTTTTTCTCTCTCTTGGGGAATATGATGTAGGAGCATCATGCCATGAAACACTAGTTTTGAGTTTTGTTAATTTAGAAGTCAAAGTAGGTCAATTTTGATCATTAATATGTGTGTGAGACCGTATTAGGTCCATGTGTGCCTTATAATTCCATTAGAGGTCTTATAGATGTGCTACATACTCTTTAGACATTTTCCCTCAAAAATAGGGATTTGAAAATTTGAGTATTGTAATAAATTATAAGAGGGATATTTTGTATGTTTAAAGTGTTTGGTTGAAAAAATTTAGGTTATGAGTGCATTAAAGTCATAATTAAGTAATAATAATGTAATTTATGATTAATTATTATATCAATCCATTTAGCTAATGTAAAATCCCCTTGTACGTTTGAATGTTATTTATGAATGACTTTGGTATAACCAACCAAGAACTATACGTTTAAGTTAGAAAGAATGTTAATTGTATTGAGAGAAGTTGGCATAGGAGAAGGTGTGATATGTGGTAGATAATATCCAATAAATTGAAACAAGGAGCCATGAATGGATGAAATAATCCTCTCAAGAAAAGTGGTTTAAATCCTCTTATGGACTACATTTTTTGTAATCAAGATTGACAAGATAAATAAAAGTGGAGTTATTATTGTTATGGATTTAGTTTCTTGAAGTATTATTGTGTTATTTTCCTTGATATGGAATTAATAAACCTTATGCTTACATGTAAAGACATCTTTATAAGTATTGCATGACAAAATCTTGGATAGCAGGTTGATAATCTAATTAAGGATAGAATCACTTGTATTGGAAAAGGTGAATATAGTGGGAAGGTTTGTTCACTAATATTGGGATTGTAATCAACCAATATAAACCTTCATATACCATTAGTTTCATTTTAAATTATGAATTTGGTGGAAAATAACTTAGCACTGAAGGAAGTTGTATTCTACTTAAAGAGAGATAGAGTTGACAAAAGAGGTTTGGTTAATGATCATTGAGATTCCAACATTTTGAGTAAATATTGAATTTGGTTATTTAATTTAGAGAAGTATTTGATGTAAAATTCATTAGGAATAGGTGTCATAAATTTTGTATGCTCAGTCCCTTTCATATATCATACACTATTTTGCAATTCAGACCCCCATTTACATTGTTTAGTGATGTGGAAACAATGTACAGGACCAATGACTTAAGAGAATGTGGTGATCACTGATTGTTATTTTGGTTTTGAGGTGATTCAATTATGGAAGGTTCCTCTTTTGAAATCTTGGAATGTTTATAGAGTAACTATGTTTAAGGGAACAATCTTGATAAACCTCACTCATATAGTCAAAGAACCCTATTAAGAGTTATGTGGGAAGAGGGAAGTGTAAGAGGTCATTAGGAAATGGATATAAATGGAATATGTAAATTTTTCATTAAAAATAAGATACCAAGCTATTTATGTAACCTAGATAAAGCCTTATTAGGGATTAGAATGATGAAGAACGTGAAAAGTACCCTACGACTGTTGTATACTCTATTTGAGGGCCTTGACACTATATTTTTTAAGTTGAGTCTTCTTTCTTAGCCTACTAAAAGAGTCCATTAAGGTATTAAGTATTGTAGGAATATTTTAAACATGATATAAGGTCTTTAAACCTTTAAAGAAGAGAGGCTTCATATAATTTATGAATCAAACCCTTGTCACTATCTTGGACACATATACAGTGACAAGAGTTTTTATTGTTTCTTTTAAGAAGTGCTTATGAAAGGGAATTAGACATACTTTATGTTTTGAGATAGATGTAATAATGTTTTGGAAGCTATATATTACCTTTTGGAAAGAGTCTATGACCTCATAATCACACCAAACTCCTATTTTCCTGTAACTTATTGTTGGTTGTGACTATGTGTGCAGTCTATAGAGAAATTTGTGGATAAAATCATTATTTGGTATTTATATGGTCTTCATACATGTTATAAGGGTGAAATAATATTAATAGCATCCATTAGTTACTTTGAAACATGATCTAGTCTTGGTATTCTTTGTTATAGACTTGAATGAACCATCATTCCGTATATAGTTATCCACAAATTTGATTATAAAGTTAGAAAAAAGACTTGAAATAGGAATGTAAATGATTAGAAAAGTTTTATGGAAATAAAAAAAACATTTAAAAAGTTTTTTTAGCACTTTAAACTTTGTATAACTCAAGATAATTAATTTCGTGTGGTATTGGGCTTGTACAGACCTTGTAAACCCTAGAACTAGGGTTTTAATGTTTTCCAGAGATCCCACCATCCAAATGTCTTGAAAACACCTCAAGGAGTAGAATGTGAGCCACTAAATTTGATTTTTCCTTTGAAAGGAGATTTTATTATTGAAACAAAGAGTACTTGTTGCAAAGAAGGCTATAAGGCTTGTGAGTAGTAAGTGAAGGTTGTTTGCAAAATTGAGGTGTAGGGTAAGTTCTAGAGATCATAAAACATTAGATCAAGTGAAAAATGAATATTTAATAAAATTCATAACATAATACCAAGTTATTGAGACCTATCTCTTATTTTGGTCCTTGAGACCAAAGGGATGGAAACCTAATACAAGCATTAAAGCAAGAATCAGAAGAAGAATGTATAGTTCAAAATAGTTATTGAATATAGATGTTATCAAGGATGAATAATGATTGATGTAATGAATAATTTAATGCAATGGGGAATTATTTTAAAAATTTACTAAGCCTATATACAAAAGAATTTATCTAGACGTGGTATTATGAATGACAAACCACCTAATGCAAGTGAACTATCCGATTCCAAAGCATTATGATTCTAGAGAGGACTTCTCCATAATGCTCTACATCACCATGCCAATAATGAATTCCATTAACACTCACATTACTTTACCAACATGATAAAGAGGAAAAAAATGCTTATCCATAAGCCTACTCCCCAAATTAACCTAGCGTACCATACTAAGCAAAGAATACAATAATTTATAAAAAAATATGATGAAAAATAATAAAGGGAGAAAGGGGGCCCAAAATGGCACCACTCCTTTGCATGGGTGGAATACACAACGAATAAGAAGTGTATACCGATGAAAACTAATGCCACATGATTCACATGTAGTCATCATATCTAAGGAAAAAGGTCACATGGAAAAGTTGGCACCACCTTCAATTAAGGTCACGTGGAAAAGCAAGATGCTAATCTAAGATAGTGATGCATGTCTCCCCACTTAGCACAAGCTTCCAAAAGATAAATATGTGTCTTTGTTACCATGATTTATTGTATTCATATGATAAATTTGACCCATGTCACCTAAGTACTCAATAATAGTGTTGTGGACACCTCACCAAGATGAATAGTGTTTTCCACATCATCAATGGAAAGTACCTATCAATAGTGTTTCATGAATAGTATTTTTCAGCAAAAGCTTCCAAAGATAAATATGTGTCTTTTTTACCATGTTTTCTTGTATTCATATGATAAATTTGACCCATTTCACCTAAGTACTCAATAATAGTGTTGTGGACACCGCACCAAGATGAATAGTGTTTTCCACATCATCAATGAAAAGTACCTATCAATAGTGTTTCATGAATAGTATTTTCCCTTCCACATCATCATTGTAGACTTAATCATAGTGTTAAGAATTATAAGTGATGGTATAGTTTCTTATGTGCTAATGTCCATCAACAATAAGTCTCATTTAATTCTAGAATGATAAAGTACATTTTGTAAATAATTTTATGAGATATGGTGTGATTATCCATAAGAATTAGGTCTTTCTTAAATTAATTATGTAGTAATAAATAGAAACATTATCCTTTTTACAACACTAAAAATTTTAAGTATTTTCAAATTATTTGAATTATATTTATTTTGGAAATAATGATGATATTTCATTCTTATTATTCTAATAATTATGAAAATAAATAACTAAATAAGCTTATTATAATGATTCTTTCACTTGATTCTCAAAATATTATACTTTAATTATTTTGCTTCCTCGTGTTATCTTCTTAGTATCCTTAGCTAGAATTTATTAAGATAATATTTTATCTGCAAACTATTTTTTGTCAAATTCAATATTTCTCATATGGATAAACATAGTAAATGGTTATTTTAGGAAAACCATAATGGGAATATTCAAATCTGATCCTATGAATGTATACTAAGTACAATGATATACCTCAATATACATGATTTTTAGTTAAATAACTTATTAGTAGCACCCTTCAATAATTTTATACTTAATCAGGTACCTATGTTTGGACTAACATAGTTATGGACTTGTTCATGTTCATGCAAATTAGTTTCACTAATAATTGGGATTTATATCGAAGTTATTTTTATATCGCTAGTTTTTAAAAAATAGTGGGTGTTAAACATGCTTGTTTATTGATATAATACATATCATTATAACAAACTAGGTCTCTTCTACTACACAAAAATCTTAAAATTTTATAAACATACTTCACTATCAATTTTAGATCCATACATATCTTATAGTCTTCTAGACATTACCAGCCATGGAGTAATGTTACCACCAATGACAATGTATAAATCCTTATATAATGTCTAGTTTCAAAAATTCATCCACATTTAAAATTATTTGAATCTTGTGTGTCAGCCTATTTGTCTTATTGAACCCTATAATGAAATACTTTCAAAAGGTGTGGTAAGAATATAAGTATATGCCTTGTCATTCATGATATAGAAAAATAACAACATATGCCTACTAAAACTAAATAAATCAATCACAAAAACTATATATTATACCATATTAATACTTATTTTCATATAAAGCATAAGAACAATCATGTTATAGGTTTGAAACATTAAAAGAACCTCTCATGATTTATAATTATCAAATTATAAGCTAGATCACTCCATGCATATTCATATAGTATGTTACATGCTTGTGCACACACTTTCCCACACATATGGGATAAATACATATATTTGAGTACCTCTTTGGATTATAGGATATGTAATAAACATATATTGATATATGGGTCTTTAGGGCATCTTGACACTATGAGCCCTTTAACCCAATTTTTGGAAAAGACATTTCAAAGGTGAAGAAGGGTGAAGATCTAGGGTTTGATCAATCAACAAAGTGTGACATATTATATCCAAGATATTTATAAACCATAAAAAATGTGATATAAAACCTATAACAATGAAGTTAGATTCATATAAATATAATAATTATTACATATCCAACACTTGCATCATAGTCATACACTACCATTAATGGTAGTGTTTCAGTTTGATAGTAGTATTTATGGCCATAAAAGTGTAATTTATAGAATTTTAAAATTAATATAGAATATTGATCTTATATAATTTATGCATGATTGTAATAAAAATCTTCATTCACTTGGTAAACCTTTTAAGTACCATTATTTTCTAAATATTATAATATATTTCAATAGATGTACTTTAATATTTTTAGCAATATTAGTTTAATAAATTTAGAATATTTTTTATCTAAGTTTTCTATTAATTTAAATGTTATAGATTATTTTATCATCCTTATGTTTGAAACATTTATATATCCTTAACCCTAAACACACATTTAAAAATTTAGGGTTAAACATTTGGTGAATCCAACCTTTTGTCTTCAAACCCTAGGTTGGAGTATGCTTTTTTATTTTTTTATTTCTTATTCCTATAAATTTTCATTTCAAATTATAAATTTTACATTTATCAAGAATGGAAAATGTTAAACATAAATTTATTTTTCAAAAGGAAGATAAGGATACACTATTCAATCATATCAATAAAACCAAAACCTTAATGGATGCATTTATGTATGTTACAAGAGAAGAGATTAATAAACATGCTAAGTCTAGGGAATTCTCACCTAGTTATGATGATCTTTTAGTTATTACTACAACCAATTCTATACCAATAGCCATCCAATTGATCACATCATTTATTCTTACATATATTGGGGTCATGGATTATGTTTTTACACCTTTGTTCCCCAAAGTAAATCCTATAATTACTACATCCTACATGGGAACCATTGACACCTCAACCCAATTATTGAATCCAATGCCTATATCAACTTAAATTATGGGTACATATACTTTGGTGACTTCTCAAACTTTCGAAATTAGCAATCAAAATTTCCATGACCTTTTATAAACTATAAAGAAATTATAAACTAAGGTTACAAACATCGAGTAAAATTCTATGAAATAACCTTATTCTATTGACTCATAAGATGTTTTGCATAATACTCTTGCACCTAAAATATATTTGAACCCTTTGTCACCTGGTTTTGCTACACACAACTTCACATTTTATGACATCAAGGATGATCCTAAAAACACATATCCAATCTTTCTATGTGGCATGTTTTGATTATGCCTAAAATGATAATTTTTTTACCAATTTGTTTCCAAGGAACATAAAAGACTATAATTTATGATGGTTATATGATATATCATTCAAATTAATGAAATATTTAAAACCTATTTTTGATCAATTCATATTACATTTATATATTAACATTATAGAAAAGATGTAATATGCTCAAATTTCAAATATCAAATAAGGAAGTAATGAACCTATAAATGAATATGTTTTCAGATGTAAAATAGTGTTCACCAAAATGACAAATCCACTAGAAGATAAATAAATTCATGTAACATATTCAAGAAATCTTGATTACCCAATTACATGAGTCTATTATTTTTTTAAAAATGAAATATTTTGATGAGGTGCCATAGTTTTAGAGACCATGAAATGAAACTTATTTCCTTAAACAAACTTAGCTATATAGAAAATACACTGATGACATATAATAACAAGGTTCATATCAAACTAAGTGATAAGGTCAAAATTGTACCTTAGGTGTTTGAAGAGTAAATAATATGTAGATTAGTCTCTTGTTAATCTAAATGACCAAAAATAAAGCATAGAAGTACACTAAGACTAAAAACTCTTGCCTAAGAACTAGGGAGAGTATAACATAATAATCAATATCATAAAATAAGGATAAAGGCAATACAAATTTGTTACCCTTTTTTAATCAAAGTTGATACTTACTTGTTGGAATAAGGATGTTATTGTTCATCCTATGATGATTTGAGTGTTTTATAAATGCTCTTATATGATGGTATCATCTCTCCAATGGTCAGTTGTGGCTTCGTGTAAAGTTTGGCATAAATTAGGTATTATAACACTACTCTCAAATTATTCAATAAGGTATTCCAGCAGAATAACCTTAAATACAAAAGCTTGTTGGCATATGGTGTGGGCACTTGTATTTATATCTCAAAGAACTAACTTTAACCCTTGAGATTTTAGGTTAAATTCTAACTTGGTTTGAGCCTAAATTAACCTAGGTTGAGTTAGTCTAATCCCTATATTGGGTCATGACACTCATGAAGCCTTGACACCTTAGTTTCAAATATTTGTGAGCTATGATAACTCATTTTAGATATTTATGAGGTTTGACTCACATTTTTTAACATTTAGGAGTTAATAAATCACATTATTAGCTAATTTAACCTTTTGAATTCATATTTGGCCATAAATTCCTTTTTTGGTAAATGAAATTCACTAATTTGATTTGGAATTTTCGTTTAGGCAAGCTAATTAAGATTTTAAATGTAATTATTCTTTCTTAGTCCTTTTTTTTGGAAATTGTTTTAAATGTTATGAATTAATATCTTGATAGGTCAAAAGTGTCAAATTACTATATCATAATTTGAATAGGGTTATAAATGATCTAGGTCATTGATGCATATAGGGTAATACACCAAATAAGTTATCCTCATCACATTGATAGGTAATTAAATCTATTATGAAGATGAGATTTTATAATTCAATTGATTTTTAGGCTTAGATGTGTCATTTTCTAAAAATTGAATTGAATCCTAGTTTAGGCATGAAAGTAGCCAAAACTAAGTGTTTATAGTTTGTCCCTATTTAAGAGAGTGTTACAAGACACAAGAATATTATTGTCCCTGAAAATATTGAAAAAATTCATTAATATTAATGGTTCATGGCCCAAACTGTGATTGATAAGCCCTTAATATACCCTCAAAGTAGTGACCAACAAAATAGAGTCATCAAACATTCCCTCAAAATGAATAAATTGATAGATTATATTCGTAATAGGTGAGGGATAACTAGACTAAGTAATGGTGGCTATAAATAGTAATAGTGATACTAGTTTGCCCATTGGTGGTTATAATCAATAATGAAGTGTGTGACACTAATTTTCCCAAAGGTAGTTAGAAGTAGTGGCACAGATGGATGCCCTAGTAAGATAGTGGAACGCATACTAATTTTTCCAAAGTTGGTTATAATTAGTAATGAAAAATGAGAAACAATAATTTTCCTAAAATCACTTATAACCAGTAATGAAAAATGAGAAACACTGATTTGCCCAAATGTGGTAATCAAGAGTGAAAAATGAGAAATACTAATTTTCCCAAAGGTGGTTATAATCATTGGCACATGGATTTTCCTTGAAAGGGTGCATGAAGAGGGTAAAAATATTAGTTTGACAATAGGTATTTATAATTATTAGTATAATATGCTAAGGTAATGATTTCCTCATAAGAAATTATATTCAGTAAATTGGTCAAAAATAGAATTTGTTACATTGGGGTAAATGGTTAAGGGTAGTTTATGCAAAAAAAACTGTAAATTGAATGTATGATAAGATTACATAGGAGAAAAACACATTTATATCCTAAATATGAGTTAAAAATGCATATTCAAACAAACACAAGATATAGGTTAAAAAATAATTTCTTCAAATGTGTCTCAAGGTATGCCCAAAAAGATGCTTTTGTTGCAATATAGCAATAAAATAAGGCATGCAGGATAAAACAACATGCAAAATAGACCAAGGATGTGAAAAATACACTACTTGGATAGTATAGAATAAACTATAGGCTCTAATGGGTAAAAATTCAAATATTTAGCTATATATTCACCCCTAGAATGAAAAATAATTCATTTTCACCCCATCATTTCAATAATTTTATCTCTAGTTTTATTCATAAATTACTAAGATAAAATGGCCTAGAAATGATCATGATGACACATATTAGTGTGATTGAGTGAGCACATACGACCATCACATAATAGGGCACTAGTAACCCTAAGTCAGTCATTAATTACCATATAATAGAATTAATGAACTTTGAAAGTTTAAAAATGATGAATTCACTATTTATGTGGTAGGGAAAATGATGGTTTCACCAAGGAAACCCATGACTTTGTGTGAAGTCACCATTTAAGAAAATGGTAGTAACCCCATAAAATGGTAAAAATTATTGAAATGGTGATTCCACCCATTTTAGGAGAAGTTTTCATTTTCATAAAAACAAAAATGGTTTTTTTGCCTTAAAATGTGTAAAAATTCCTAAACAACAACTTTGACATTAATAAAATGGTGACTTTGGTATTAGATCCAAAAACAACTAACTTTGAGGACAAAGAAGGGGTCCAACCTCTGTAAGAGGGTCAAATAGATGGAGTAGGATATGCTTAGACTCTATTAGTAGTATGCATGTAGGTTGACATTAACCATTTTAATTGAAAGAGTGATTTATGGTGCTTACCTATCGTGAGATATGATCCCATTGTCTACAAACCCCATAGATTTGGACTGAGGCCATGGTGGGATTCCTACAGATGTTAGAATTGCATGATGTCTAATGGATGCCAATTATTTTATTATATTGAGGTTATCTAAGTATGATAATAGAGAATTTTTGTAGTGAGACATTGACCTTATAATTATCAATAGGGGAGGCCACTACTACACTTGAGGATACCTAGTGTATCCTTAAGCTACTAATGCATGGGAGAAACTTGTTTCTTAACATCACTAACATAGTAATAGGTTGTGTTTGATTATTTATGTATCTATTAGGGAATCCCCATGGTTTAGGGGAAGGTCAATATAGACTTGATTAATACCCACACCACCATTCGACCAAAGATGTACATACTAGGGATCCTTCACCACCAACCTTGATTTATTAAGAGGTTTTTATTCTTATGGTCATTATTAAAAGTATCTTGATGCCTAATAAGAGTGGTTGATATTTCCATATGAGCCTATGTGGCATGGTTAGGATCATGTTTGAGGATTATACACATTTTTATTAGGTACCATCATTTATAACACAATTATACATATATTTGTACCAAATATTATACCAAGGTGGATGTATTATTGGGTCCTACATACTTATCATGGTTTGGGTCTAGGATCACATTAATATCAAGCAATGTGTTAGGATGTGTAGGATGCAGGATACTAAGTGGTCATTATCCTATGGTTGGGTTTAGACATTAGTCAATTGACATGAGTGGAGAGGAGACATCCCCTTCTATCATCAGATGTTTGATCATCTAAAACCATAGTTTTTTAATCTAGAGTTCATACCTCACCTGTCAACTATAGTGGTTTATGGATGGATGGTACATTAAATTAATGAATATCAAATATTTTTACTAGGAAGTAGTACCATATTATATAATAGTACCACTAAAATTAGGGACTCAAATAGTTTGGATTCACATAAGATGTACCTAAGTGGCCATGGTGGTTTATTCATGTCACATAAGATATTATTTGCGATACTCTAGTGATCTCAAAGAGCGAGGATACAATGAGCTATCTTAGTATACCATAGGTTGTCTAAATCTATGTAGGAGGAATTACAAATGCATGGGTTACTTAACCTATCACACACTAGTAGGTACATGTGTTCCATTTCAAGCTATTAGCTCCATTATCAAGAGGGGTTTATTCTCCTATAGATATCAAGGAGATGGATGCCAAGATCTCAAGAAGAAATAATAGTACCTTGTAAGAGAGTGAGGTTGGGGATGATGATGATGATGATTCATATGGAAGAGATGGTGAAGGAGAAACAAAAAAATGACTAGATCTGATGATATTAGATCTTATCTAAGTAGTGGTGGTAATAACACATATTGGCTTAGGCCAAGCAAGCCCTTTGGGCACAGAGGTAGATCTGGTCTAGATAGGGCCTTCTAGTACAACCACAACATGTAGGGGAACTAGTACACTTGACAAGGAGGTCATTACTCAAGTAAGGGAGGTGGGAGGGTTACAACATCAAATATCTAATATATATGGAAACCTAGACATAAGTGATGATGATATGACTCATCTATATATAGAGATCACTCGGTAAAAGGTTGAGATAGATAAGATGGTAAATTTATAGGGCCAACTGAAATAGAGAGATATCAGCCCATTAGTGAGAAATATTAGGCATTGACCACTGTGGATAGACTAAAACAAGAGCTAGATATGGCTCAAGGAGCTAGTAAATAGGCTAGATTCTCATAGATGATTTTATAGAGAATCTGGGCTAAGGATGAGGCATCCTATTAAAATTGAGCTTATGAGTCTACCATGCTTAGAGAGTAACAAGTTGTTAAATTTGAGATCTATGATGCATAGAGGGAATGGATTAGATTTGTCCAGTCTCAAACTAGGACTCATTTTTCAAGTGCCACAGTCTACTCAATTTATTAGTCATGACCATCACCACTAGGACTACCAGGGCAATTGAGACTACCTCTAACTATATTTCCCATGGATACATAGATCCACAATTGATCATAGGGATCTTGGAATTTTGGCATAATTGGGAATTGTTCAAGGCTATGGCATTATACTCGTTAGGTTGACATACTTAGTATTATTGAGACATGATCATGATATGTATATCCTTTTATCTATATGACACTTGAGATAAATTGACATTTAGTTTTGGTTTTTTTAGGTTGACATACATGTATATGATATTGACTTGTATATATACAATGGCATGCATATTATCTTGTTTATCTCATGTTTATCATCAATTAGCATTGATTAGAATTATGAATGTTTAAGATTATTTATGGTTACTTTTATATATGCTCTATTCATATTTATGAGATGATTTATTGGTTATCATCTGATTATGTTGTATGACTAATATAGATGCTTATTTAGAGATGCACATATGTATAAACACATAATAAATCCTTTATTTCTCTTGTTAATTACTCATGGATTCTAGCATGTGTTAGGGTAGGTGGATTGTTTTGATATATTAGAGAATTACTACCACTACATTGCTAGAATAAACTTTGTGAGCATGGATTTGTTTTAGTTTGTGATATTATGCATTATAGTTATGGATAACTAAAATGACATTATATACCTTGAGCATGGAAAACTTAATTTAAATGTAAATATTAAAAACATAAGAATAATATATCAATAATCAAATCAAAAGTGTCACTATAACAAATAAATCAAGTGTAAGATGAGATACAACAATTCAAAATCTAAGTACATGATATAGATAATCAAGACTTAAGTGTAAATAAAATGTAAAAATATTATAGAAACCAATAAATAAAAGGAAAAGTAAATAAATAAAACAAACAAATGATAAAAATTAAAAAATGAACAGATAACAATAAACAAAACATAAATATAAATATAAAAAAATAAGAATATACAAGTAGATAAAACACACAACACAAAAAAACAAAAAAATTAAAATGAACAAATAAATATAAAATATAAAACTATAAACTAACTATACAAGTAAATAGATAAAAATAAACAAACTACAAAAAAATGCAAATAAACTATATAAACAACAAAAAACTAATATACGGGTGGGGGACCTAGCCTGGTTGGCTAAGTACTTCGGCTGCGGCTCTGCTGGTCACAAGTTCTAGTCTCCCCCCTACCCCATGGTACTGGTATTAGGCATGTCTAGCTAGTGCCACCAATCACCTTAAAAAGTTTACCAGACTTAAAAAATTAAAAAAAACAAAAAAAAACTGATATACAAATCAAAACAAAACAATAATAAACAACTATAAACAAAACACAATAAAATATGAATCACAAAATAAAAAAAAGAAAACACAACAAGAAACTAATAAAAACAAACAAAAAAACACCAATAAACCAAAACAAAGAAAAAAAACACAAATAAAAACAAAGCACAAAATAATAAGTAGAAACAAATGAAATGCCAACAAAAACAATTATTGACAAATAGATAAAAGAAAAAATGAATAAATAACTAAGAAATATAAATAACAACAATAAACAAAAGGAAACAAAACACACACAAATAAAACATCAATAAACAAGAATAAATAAATAAACAAACAAACAAACATAGTAACGAAATAGAATAAATAACTTACAAATAGACCGATAATGTAAAACAAACACAGATAGATAGAAGAAATGCACAAATCAAATAAATAAACCATGCAAAAACCATATTAAGTAAAACAATCAAAACAACTATACAATCCAAATAAAATAAAAGTGTGATAAATAAACTAACCTAAAGACAAAAAAAAAAAAACTAAGCTAAATAAATAACAATACACAAACAATTATTATTCGCAATATTAGTGCAAATAAAAAAAAAATTGTTCATGTATGTGTAATATAAGTGTTACTCTTAGTGATTGGGTGAACCTTAATCTAGGTAGCAACAACATAGTTAAAACAACATAGGAACAAAATGTCCAAGGTTGCCCCTAGGCTATAAAGAAACAATGACAAAAAAGAGTACTATGACAAACTATTGCCCCTAAGACATAGGAAATAATAGCATAAACAAGATGGAAAAAATAACTTTGCCCCTAGGTTATAAGAGACAATATCAAAAATAAAATGGGGTGGAATAGAAGAAAAGGAAGGGATAGCCAAGATATATCTAGATGCACTAGGAAAGTGGACTCTACCTACATAATTCCATAGACACAAGATCTAATGTGAACTTCAAGGCAAATGTAGTCCTCCTAAGATATGGGATAAAAGAAAATGAATGATAATAATAAATGATTAACGTGTATTGTAAAATATAAATGGTCTTTCAAAATGATGAGTGATGAGAAAAGAGGGGATGATATTTCATAATCATGAAAATGTAAACATAAACAAGCTACACAAGTGTGAGAGTGAAATTTAGGTTAAAACCATAGTAAAATACAAAAGACAAGTATCTACAAATGAATTGAATTGGTAATTCATAGTGTCAACTACATCTAAGGCTTGGAATGAGAATAAGCTCACAAAATGGTGAGAGCATTAATACAAAGAGTACTCATAAAATGGAGAGAGCGTAAGAAGAAGCCAAGTGGTCATTAGTGTATCAAAGTTGAATATATAATGCTCACAACATGAACACATAAAATGGAAAGAGCATATGGCTTAAGGCCATTAAATATGGGTAAACTAATTGGCATTTGGTTACTCATGATATTTTTATTGGTCCTAGGATCCTTAATGTAAAGAAGCAATCAAAAAAGAAAGAAAGGTATGATCAAGCTAACCCTAGATACCTCATGTATCTAAGTACTACCTACATAGTCTGTGCCAACCATAGGCTAATGTAGTTCTTCAATAAATGGGAAGAAAAAGACCAAGGTGGTCTATAAACAAACAAAATACATAAGATGGCCCATCCCATAAAATTTGGAAGGCTTTATATCATACATGGAAATTCTAAGCCAAATTTCATGATTTTGAGATTTTTAAAATTTTTACGATCTTTTACAAATGTTTTTGGGTTTCAAAACTATTACAAATGTTTTTGGAATTTTCTAGCGATCTCAAATCAATCAAGAATTATGAGACATAGAATGATCCAAGTTAAAAAATGGTGAGAGCATGGATTAAGTTACATGATATATGGGTAGATCATTCAACTTAAAATGCTCATAAATTGGTGAGATCATTCATTTTAAAATGCTCTTAAAGTGGTGAGAGCATGACAAAGGGGTTACTAAGATGACCTTAACATGAATCAAACACTAACTACATAGTCCCACAAGATATCAAGTCATTATAGTTTTACTTATACAAAAGGCATCCAATTAAGTATCAACATGTATGAGGAAAGGAAATTGGCAACTTGAATGATAATAATAATGGTAAAGTGATGTGGTAATGCGTGATAAAGGTTTTATCCCTAATTTTCCCATAAGTGGTTATAATTAGGAAATAAAGACAAAGGGTCAATCACACTAATTTTCCCATAATCAGTTATAATTAGAAGCACAAGTAGGAATGTAACAACAAATGAGAGGTCTAATTTCAAGGATCATTATGATTGGCCAATGAAGCATTAAGGCAATGGTAAAATGGTAAGGTGTATATTCCAAATAATAGGTATAGTGTGGCATAACTTAGACAATCCTTGTAGAAAATAATATGAATCCCTCAAGTGTATAAATGTTTGAGTTGCATTATTTTCATTGGTTCATCAAGTTCATCTCCCTCTGATGTAGTGAGCATATATACTCTAGAACCATAGTTACAAATAATTATATAGGGCACTAACTAGTTTGGTTGGAACTTTACTTTTTTCTTGGTTTCAACATTGACATTTTTCTAATTATCTTTTAGCACTAGGTCACCAAAACCAAATTCATGATGCTTAATGCACCTATTGTATTATACTTTTATTAGGTTATGATAAGATAGAAGATTATTTAGGGTAGACAAGCATATACCATTAATTAGGTCTAGTTAATAAAAACAAGCTACTCTATTGTCTTTGTCATCGATGATGTGCTATAATTAAATTCAAAGAAAAGGAAATTTAACTTCTATGGGAAGAATGCACTTAGTTTCATGAACAATTGAATAGGGTTTAGATCTTACTAGAGTATATAATGTGGTACAGTATGCCAGAGGGTGTTAAATAGATGTAATTATCAATTATGACTAGTGTCATTGACAATATTCTTCAGAATATTGAGAATGGTCTTATTAGAAGCCTTAGTTGGGCTATGGCCTTGAGGATAACAGGAAATAGATAAATGTTATTTGATGTGGCATTGAGAATAAAGTGCTTTCACACATTTATTATTTAATGATCTTCCATTATCAAATACAATGTTAGAGGTTATGTCATAGTGGGAAATGAGATGGTTGAATATGAACTTGGAGATCTTCATACTGGTGATGTAAGGGGAACGGCCTCCACCCACATAGTGAAGTATTTACTAGTAATTAGGATATGTTTATGGCCATCTAAAGATGTGGGATTGATCTTCCCAACAAGATCAAGTCCCCACCTTGAGAATTTCCATGGTGTCATCAAAGGTTTGAGTGTCTTGGTTATAGCATGAATCAAAATAGGCACATTTCTAACACTCGATGCACTTATTCACATATGGAACTATGTCTACTTCTATTGTTAGCTAATAAGAACTAGTACACAATAATTTTTTGACTAAGATCCCCTTATTATTGTGTCCTCCACACACTTCTTTGTTGACTTCCCTTAATGTTAGTCTAGATTCTACTAATGGTGAACAATGAATTAGATTTTCATCATAGATTTTATGATACACAGTTGGTCCAAGTAGGGTATAACGAGAGGATTTGTGTGTGAGGGATTTTTTATTTTTATGTGATAAATTATGAGGCATGGTTTGGTGTTGAAGATATATATATATATATATATATATATATATATATATATATATATATATATATATATATATATATATATATACACCATGAGATGTGGTACCAACAATGTCACAAACCACCTTGATGGATGATTTTTCATGTGCTAGTGCTAAGAGACGTTTAATAATAAATTGATAATCCCTAGCTTTTTTGGTGATCTAGATCATGGAACTAATAATGTTAATAACATTAGCTATTTTAATATTGGCATTAGGTATTCCCTTAAATTGGATGTTGGAAATATAACACTTGAAAGTAACAGCAATCTCTTTATAGTATACCAACTTCTCATCCTTGGTATAGTATTAAGCTGTGACTATGTTGATGATTATTTAAGAATCACCATACACTAGTAAATTCCAAGTGTTCCTATGTAATGATTTATAAATCCCTTTAATGATCACTTCATACTTAACGATGTTATTGGTATAGATAAATCCAATATGAAAGTATTTGGGAATGAGATCCCTTTTTGGCATAACCAATAATATTATGGTCCCTGATCCATGAGTCATGAATAATCCATCAAAGTACATCTTCCATTTTTTAGGCTTAGGAGATGAATTTGCTTCTTCAATGGTCATAATGGCCTCATCTAGAAATCCAAATGTAAGGGATTAAGTGTATTAAATAAGAGATTTTGTTCACTAATCCACAAATACTTGCCCCTTAATAACCTTTTAGTTTTCATATTCAATTTCAAAATAGCTCAATAACATGATGTACTTTACCATATAACCCTCTATAGATGATTTACAAATTAGATATTTGAGTGGATCTACTTTGGTGATAACAATGGTCTTGTTATTTAACATATAATGACATAACTTTTAGGCTAGAAACACCACTGATAAATAGTCATTTTTAATCGACATATAATTATCTTAAAATGTGACCAATATTTCAGATAAGTTAATACATGACATTATCCTTTCTTTTTTCATCTTTTTATGCCAAAACTACCCCTACGACATTCTTAATTGGTGATAGGTAAAGAAGTAATGACTTGTTTGTCATTGGTGCCAACAAAATAGGTGGGTTGGAAAGATATTATTTAAGTTGATCACATGTTTTTTGAAACTATTCATTATTTGATAATGTAACACCTTACTTTATTAAGTTCATAAATAGAGGGCATTTGTCAGCAAATTATAAGATGAAGCATCTAATAGATTGAATCTTGCCCTACAAATTATGTAGCTAATTCAAAGTAGATAGTGGTGGCATCTCCATAATTGCACAAACTTTATCTAGGTCAAATTCAATACGCTTGTGAGAGATAATGAAACCTAATAGTTTTCTATAATTGATACCAAATACACATTTATTTTTATTAAGCCCATCATTTTACTATTGAAGTCTCTCAAAAATTCTTCATAGCACAGTTGGGTGATCAACATGGGTCTTCGATTTACACAAGATATCATTGACATAGTTCTCATTAATTTCATGCATCATATCATGAAAAATCAATATAATATGTCTTTACTAAGTGGATCTTGCATTATTAAGTCCAAATGACATTACTTGATAAAAAAAATTCCCTACAACGTAGTGAACATTGGCTTATGTGAGTCTTTGGTGTAATTTTGATCTGATTATAGCCCTAAAAAGCCATCCATTAGAGATATCATTTCATATCTACCTATTGAGTTGAATATCATGTCAATATTTGTCAAAGGGGATTCATCTTTTGGGAAGGCTTTATTGATATCTCTTAAATTAGTGAAGATCCTAATACCTCCTAGTTTCTTTCTCACTAGCATAATGTTTGAAATCTACTGTGAATAGTCAATCCACCTCATGAATTTCATATCTATGATTTTTTATAAATCCTTATTTAATAATATTTTAATATGAGGATTCATATTATACAACTTCTATTGAATGGGCTTGGCGTGTAGATGTATAATGAGATGGTGTACAACCAAGGTGGGGTCAAAACCAAGCATGTTTGAATAGGCCCATACAAATATGTTATCAATTCCCTCAAAAGGGTTTTAAAAGCTTCATGTTCCTCTTTAGTGAGTTAAATTCATATTTTAATCCAATTTGGGTCCTATAGAGTCCCAATATTCACCTCTAAAGTGTCTTCCATAAGAAGTGTAGAACCATCATCTAGAATAGTTAGAAAGGAGTTGAACTTATTGTCAATAAGAAATTACTCTAGATAGAATAGATCATCTAATTATGATAAACATGATGAATCAAAATCTCCTTGTGTTATCATCACCCATCATATAAATATTTTAGGTCACTCTTTAACAATCTATGTAAAATCTTATTGCTCATTAGTACTAACATTTGATCCATAAAGAGACTATGTGATATAAGTCTCATGTGATTTATAAGAAGAGGGATGAATGTCCCCACGTAATGGCATAAAAAACCAATTTTCACCAAGATACTTGCATTTTTATTTACTTTTTACTTTGTTAGAGAGCACCATAAAAAGGTTTTTACTTTTAAATCTAATTGTTTGATTTTCATTTTCCTTTTAACTAGGTAATTTCACTCACTCTCTAAAGTAGTAATGTCCCCTTATTCTAAATGATACACTTGTAGAAGACCATTAGCCTATTTTATTATCATAATATAAGTCAATTAATACAAGGGAATATTAAGGTGGGATCATTATTCACCAATTACTAATCAATGATACTATTCATAGATCACTATTCATTAGCGACTATGCATGATGATGTGGTATAGGAATGAGGTGTCACTTATTGATGTGGCATGGACCAAATAATATATTTTAATTGTTTAATGTGGATGAGAGAGGAATGGGGACAAATTAAAGTAATAATGAAAGTATGTTGGGGATAAGTGGAAATTAGATCTCATAATTCCATTCAAGTATGTATTTATCAGGCACCTTTGATAGAAGTCAAAAGATAAGGAATATTTTGAGTTATGATTATGCACATAGTAAAGTGGGGAACATGGTTTAATATTTTCATAATTAAGGGTCACATGTAAGTGGGGTGTAATTTTTGGGGGCACATGGAGGAGGTCAAATTTAAATCAAGAAAATAGACTACAAATGTAAGGGACAAATTTCACTACTGATGAATACAACTACCACTTTAAGGATTTCACATTTTTATTATCTCTCATATTATTACCCCTTTCACCTTCTCATTCTTAATTCTATAATTTTAATCTCTTTTCCTTTGTCATTCATCTTTTCAAACCATAAACCCCCTATTTTTAGACATTCAACTATGTTCAATTATTCCTCTCCTAGGATTCTCTCCATGGAGTGTTGATTGCTTGTTTTGTTGGTGAGATATAAGCCCAATATGGTTATGGTAATTCCACCCAAGAATTATAGTTGGTACTCATTATATATTAAGAGTTGTAGTAGATAATGTGTGTGTGGTGTGTAGGATTTTCCATTGAAGATTGTATGAAGTATTATAAGTGTGGATAAGTGTTTGTAAGTGATGAATATTATATATAATAATTGTATTTTTATTAATTATTTTGGGATTATTCATTGTATTATGTTTGTATTATTTATTTTGAAAAAATAAAAATTCATATTTAGTTAAATATCCTAAAAAGGGATGCTCCAATGGTATCAGAACCGGTAATCTTTCTAGCCTATTGGTCTTATGTTATGTGATGATTCCAAGTGATAGAGAAACTATATATTGGAGAAGAGATGAAAACAATTATATCCAAAATAAATAATAGGTGATAGATAAGATACTAGATAAGTTAATGTAGTAAGCAAGTTTGATGAGATTGTTTAAGGGAAAAACCATGTCGTTGACATATATAGCCAAAGTTTGTAATTGATGTGGAATAATATAGTAAATAATAGTAACAATGGAGATGATATAAACTATAGATAAATCAATATGGATAAATTCCCTCTAGTGTAATCTTAAAATCCATGAGTGGGTTCATCAATAAACCCCTAAAGCCCCAGTTCATTTAGAGAAAAAAAATGCTCCTAGAAGAATACTACATTCATTGAATAATTTTGTAATTGTTATGATGAGTATAGATCACTTATGCTCAAGGTCAAATAAGCCATGACATTAAAACATTATTTGTCTAGAAGAAATATCAAAGGTGACATAAGGAAAGAGGCACAAATTTAGTCAAAACCAAAAGATTTAGAGCATATCTTGGGTAAGATAACTCTCTCGTCTCTCTCTCTCTCTCTCTCTCTCTCTCTCTCTCTCTCTCTCTCTCTCTCTCTCTCTCTCTCTCTCTCTCTCTCCTCTCTCTCTCTCTCTCTCTCTCCTCTCTCTCTCTCTCTCTCTCTCCTTAATGGAACTCATAAATGCACTAATATAGCATAGTTGTATAAATTGGAGAACTACCTATATCTAGATACAATGTAAAAAGGGGAAGATATTAAGTTTGTCAACCTTCATCTTGATGATGTTTCACATGATTGGTGGTGCCCTGACTTAATCAATCAAAATCATGATCAAATTAGATCACATGATGAATTCTGTAAGTAGTTGATTAAGATATTTGATAGAAGAGATCCTAAACAATAATTTAGAGATTTAGATTTACTCAAATAAATAAGTAATGTTGATGAGAATTTTTTATGATTTTCAAAAATTATCTATCATGGTCATTGATATTTTGGAGAAGAGGCTCATAATTATTTTCATATAAGTATTATTTGATCATCTCAAGGGCCTTTTTAAAGGCATTAAAACCCTTCCTATTTACAATAATCTATAAGGAATTTGATCTAGAGACTTATATACCTTCAAATCCCATACTTTGGAATAAGTCTAAAGGAAACATTCAAAATAAGTCTATGGTTGCCCTAACACAAAAATAGGCACCTCCAAATGTGCATAAGAAGATGGGTGATGAGATCAAGAGTGAGTTTAGGAGGAACAAACTTTGGTACTCATAAATATCCATGGACTCCTAGACATAGATGCATTAGAAAAGGAAAGGCAAATTATATACAGGTCACTTATAATTATGAGGAGGTAGATTTTACATCAAATAATGAACATGAGGAGGATGTTACTGAGCAAAAGGAGAAAAATATAGGACTTAAGGAGGGAACTATTACTTGTCTTTTACAAAACCCTAGGTATCATCCCTTTAAGGTGGGAGGTGTCTTACAAGGACAACATGTAATAGTTATGATTGATAGTGGGGCATCCCAAAATTTCATAGATGAAGGCTAGGGGATGAAAAGTGGTCTTAAGGTAGAGGATTCTCTAGTGTTCAATGTTATGGTTGCCAATGGATTTACTATGAGCTTTCAGAATAATATTTCATATTTGAGCATTAGCTTGGGTAACCATCAGGTGACTATTGATTTTTATGTTTTCAATATTAGAGATATAGACATGGTTATCGATATTCAGTGGATACACTCCCTTAGGATATATTCATATAACTTTAAAACTATGAACCTTAAATTTAGGAATGAAGGAAACAGGGTTGTTCTTTGAGCAATGTCTAATGGAGCACCTAGTTTTACCACTATAAAGAGGATGGAGACACTTTTTTGACATGGGTAGGTAGCTTGGGCAGTCCAATGTTTTATCTCTCATCACATCCCTTCTGATAGAGATGGACAACATCATTTGGATATCCAATTTGTATTTAATAAGTATATTGTGGTTTTGAGTGGGATTCCTCCTAGTAGACCACCTAATAGGGGTTTTAAGCATGTGATAGAGATAGAAGAGGGATCTAAGCGCATTATCATGACTCTTTATTGGCATAAAAAGAGATTCAAATAAGAAATTGAGAAAATATTTAGGGAATTATTGGATATGGGTCACATCAGGACTAAATCGAGTCCCTTTACTTCTTCGATTATTCTAATGAAGAAGAAGTATTAGACCATGTGGATATGCATTGATTTTCATGCACTCAAAAATAAGACTATAAAGAATATGTACCCAATTCTAGAGAACAATGAGTTGTTAGATGAGATACATGGATTCATGTATTTCTTGAACATTGATCTTCATTTAGGGTACCCTCAAATCAGAGTCCATGATCATGACATACACAAGATGACATTTATATTTCATTATGTCCATTATGAGTTTATGGTATGCCTTTCAATTAGACTAATACTCCTACTACCTTTCAGTCTTGAATGAGTCATATCCTTAACAAGTATTTGAGGAAGTTTTTACTAATTTTGATGATATTTTGACATATAATAGGACATGGGAGGACCACCCCAAGTAACTTAATATGGTGTTGGGTATAATGGAGGCACAATCTACAACCACAAAAGCTTCCAAGTGTGCATTTTTCATGATAGAGATCTGTTAATTAGGGTATATGATTAGTGATGATGGAGGGAAGGTCCATCAAGATAAAATTTATAGTTAAGGAGATTCTTTAACCTTTGAAGTTATTATATGGGGTATGTCAATGAGTTTTATTAGTTGGGTCCCACCTTCTCTTATAGATATCATTAATAAAGGATCTTTCAAATGGATATATGGGGATAATCACACATTCAACAAGTGTAAAGAGGTAATGAACACGTCCTATTTAAGCATTACCTAATTTATTTCAATCCTTTATTTTAGAGTGTGATGTGTTAGGTGTGGGGATAGGCATCATTCTTATGCATAATAATCACCCTATTACCTATGAGATAAGTAAGATCCATGATGTGGAGATATTTTACTCCACTTATGATAAAGAGATATTTACCATCGTGAATGCTTTAGAAAAATTTAGGAAATATTTTTTAGGTGGGAAATTTATTGTCAATATAAATAATAACATCTCAAAATATTTCTTGGAGAAAAAGGATCTGAATGAGAGACAACAAAATTGGGTAAGTAAAATTTAAGACTATGATGTTAAAATTGATTATGTGGAAAAGAACATGAATTTTTAGTATATTTCCTTTATAAGAGACCAAATTTATGTTTTATGACTGATATTTCATTTCATTGTAAGGCTCAACTCTTGGTGGAGTATTCCAAAAATAATTATTCATGTGAGCTTATCGATGGTAGGAAATAGGATGATAGGCACAAAGTGGTTAAATGATGTCATATACTACAAGGATAAGATTTATTCGGTGTCTAAAATCAAAATTAAAGGAGAAAATTTTGAAGGCCATTCATGAAAAAACTCTTGTAGGACATCAAAGTTACTTCAAAACCTATAGATAGATCATATAGACATTCTCATGGAAGGGTATCAAAGATGATTTCTTGTGCTATGTTAAAAAGTGTATGACTTGTCAATAGAATAAGTTAGAGCATACTTTCTTAGAAAGATTATTACAACCATTGCATAACTTTAACATAAGTGGGAAAGTATATCCATGGATCTTATTACAGTTCTACCTAAGGTGGAGGTCAAAGGTTTCATCTTTATGGAAGTTGCTAGGTTAACCAAATATGCACATTTCTTTGCCATATCTTTTGTGTAAAAAGCAACTTAGGTTGTAAATTTATTATTTAGAGAGGTTTTTAGAGTCCATAGATTATCAAATAACATTATCAATTATAAGGATAATAGGTTTCTTAGTATATTTTGTCAAGATTTATTCAAATTAGCTACCATGGAATTGACCTCGATCATGAGTTACCATCCCTAGATGGATGGTTAGATAGAGAATGTGAACAAATGGGTGGAATCATATTTTAAAAATTATGTTATAGGAGCATTGTTACAATACCACATATCACATGTCAATTGGAATGACTCCTTAACAAATATTATATGAGTATGATGTTGTCTTTTGTAGACTTAGAATTTGATGACAACATGACTCCTATGGCCAATAATTGGATTTAGGAGAATCTAGACATCCTTAAGTCACCTTCAGTCACTTATAGATAATATTCATCATGCCTAAGATCAAAAAATATTTATTTAAATAGACATAGGGTTGAGAGGAGCTTTGAGGTTGGAGACTTAATTTTCTTACACCTATAGTTGTATACAAAATATATATTAAAGAAGAGTGGTACATAAAAACTAAGCCTCACATATATGGATTATAAGATTATGTAGAGATTTGGTGAGGTGGAATAGGAGCTATAATTATTGGAGAATTGTAGGATTCATAAGTATTTCATGTTTCTTTCCTCAGAAGGGCACTCAAGCATCATATCATGACATCTCATGAGCTACCACCATTGGAAAAGGAAGGTAGATTGGTCTTAGTTCTTGATGATATCTTGGATAACAAATAATAATAGGTTTAGGATCTAAGTACTCAAAGACTACTTGATCAGATGGAGGGACTTAAAGTTAGATGATGTTACTTGGGAGGGAGAATAGGTTCTTCAACATCTACATTTGTAATTGTTTGTGGGCAAGCAATTTTAGGAAAGGAGGACTATAATGTCCCCTTATTTTGAATGAGACACTTGAGGAAGAACACTAACCTATTTTATTCCTATAAGTTAAGTCAAGTGATGTAAGGGAATAGTAGGGTGGGATAACTATTAACCAATTACTATTCACTAGTATTATTCATGGATCACTATTCATCAATAACTTTGTATAGTGATTAGGTGTCCTTTGGTGATGTGGCATGGCCCACATAATAAATTTTAATTTTTAAAAGTGGAAGAGAGAGAAATCAGATGAATTTCTCTACTTCGACACATGAAAATAATAATGAAAGCATGTGGGGTATAAATGGAAAGTGGATCTCATCATTCCACTTGAGCATGTGTTTGTGGGGCACCTTTGATTGAATTTAAAAGTTGAGTAATATTTTTACTTATGAGTATGCACATGGAAAGGTGTGGAACATGACATACTATTCCTAATTATGGGTCACATGCAAGTGGGGCATAGCATTTGAGGGCACATGGAGAATGTCAAAAGTAAACGAAAAAGATGCCTTTAACATGTGAGGAACAAACTAAACTATTGATGAATATCACTACCACTTCAGGGATGCCACATTTTTATTCTCTCTCATAGTCTTTCCTATTTCACCTTCTCATTGAAATTCTATAATTTGAATCTCTCTTCCTTAGTAATTCATGTTTTGAAATCATAAACCCCCTATTTTTAGACATTGAACTATGTTCAATTCTTCCTCTCATAAGATTAAATCTATGGGGTGCTGATTATTGGTTTTTGTGGTGAGATATCCCCCCTAGATGATTATGTTAATTTAAACCAAGAATTATAGTTTTTCATCATTAGAGATTCAAATTTATATTATAAATTGTGTATGTTGTGTGCAATAAATTCCATTGAAGATTGTATGAAGTATTGTAAGTGTGGCTAAGTGTTTGTAAGAGATGAATATTTAATATAATAGATGTGTTGTTCATCATTATCTTTAACTTATTCCTTGTATTGTGTTTGTATTATTTCTATTTGAAAACAAAAAAATCATATTTAGTTAAATATCATAAAAAGGGATATTTTAAATTAGGCAACATGATCCAATCCAAATTAAAAGCCCTACTTATGGTCTCTAAGAGGTATGTGAATCCTCAATCCCAAAAGTTTGTATATGGTCTCATCATTTTTGAACTCATTTGATAACATTATTGACTTTTATTGGTCCTAGTCTATTAATTGTAGAAGGTAAAGGTTAAATGTGAAGGCTGATAAATAGGTCTAATGTTGCAAATACCATGGGGGTTAAATAAATTTTTAGTGCCAAGGCCATCATAGATGCTATAATTAGACCCTACACTATATCTAGCATTGTCACTGCTAGTAATCAATGTTGAAATGTGAATAATGTATGTAGGGTCACCCCAAGGAAATTTAAATCTAATACCATAGGTTTCCTTGTACTTTGTCATCTAGGTTTGTTTGATCATGACTTTTTGATATATCACAAGGCCTCTATCTTCATAAGCTATGTGATACATAATCCGTTTAGGAATAGAATACTTTTTTCTTTGGAAATAATAAACTCATTCATCAATTTATATCCATGAATAATCTTTTACTAAAGGGTCATGTTCTAGGTCAAAGATTGGTTTAAAAATAATGGGCTTGTTCAATTAATATTTTCCTTTGGTTTCCCACTCAATATGAGTAGTATTTACCATACGTCTCCCATAAGCTTTATGATTTTTAGGGAATTTAACAATATGAAATGCATTATGGGTTCTATATTCTCCAAGACATTTGTCAATTATATATAAGTTGTTAGAAATTTTTAGTGGAGGCATGGTTATGGTAGAGGATAAGTTGTTTGGGTCAACGTAATTAACTTATGGACCTAATTCAATGGATTTTTCCTTCTCAAATTTTTATCCATATTATCTAGCCATAGGATTCATTCCAAACTAGTAGTTGTAGATTTTATACTCAGCCTCATTGATTTTATAATATTTTTATGGCTAAATATCAGTTGGTATAGTCAATTCCATTACTAAATTTGTATTTTTAATACTTTGATGTAATATAGGATGTCTATAACCTATTTCATAGATCTAGGGTCATCCAAATAATAGATTTTAAGATATTTTCAAGTTTAAAGCATGGAATAGAGTATCATGAGTCTATGGCCCAATGACCACTAATAAGCTAATAGTGCCTTCAGATTACCATTCTTTGTTATCACATGCCTTGATAACAATGGTATCTAGTTGGAAGGTGACTGATGTATATCCAAGTTGTTTGACCACCTTTAGAGACCCAATGTTGAGACCTGAATAATTATCTACAAGGACACATTTAACTCTATGGTTCATTATACCAACTTCAATGTACAATGGGTTATTATGCAGAGGGCCCAAAGAAGACATATCACTTTGGTCAAAAGTGAAACATTGAAGAGGGGCCAAGTGTCTTACCATGGCTTAGAATTTGTTTGGATTGATATCATCTAGCAAAAGGGATTTGTTTAAATATTCATTTAGGATGTCTTTGTGGATGGTATATTTACACAATAAATCTTTAATAGATACGTACGTAGGTGTCTTATTTAGTTGGTCCACAATATCATAGGTCTTCCCCTCAATATTATCACTTGTTTTATTTATTATAGGTACAAAAGATTGATTAGGATCACTTCTCTTTCATTGTGGTCTTTTGATAGTAAACATGGATTGATGATTTATTATTATGCAATATCGATTTGAATCTTGTCTTCAGTAGTTGGTGGGGTAGGTAATGAGGATTAGAATGATGATTATTGGAGGGTATGGGTCATGATTATTAACATGTCTTGTAGAATAATTACTAGTATAAGGAGGTTGGTAGGTATAGCTTGACAAATAGGTATTTTTGGGTGAAGGTGTAGGTCTATTTATAGTTGGTCTTAGGTTGATAATGATGGTGGAAACATGACTACCTGAAATATGTCATACAACATTATTATAATTATATGCAATGACATGATGAACTCCTTGGTTGGTTGGATCATTTTTTGCTTTGTTCTAACCATTCTATTCTTGTTTTTATTATGGTTGACATTGTTGATGACTTTGTGGTGGATTTCTTTGCCAATGTTGTTGTTGTTATTGGTAATACTACTAGTTGTTATTATTGTTGTGTTGGGGAAACATATTACATTAGATACGCAAGTTGAGATTATTATTAGGATCATGGGTGTCTCTTTTTATCTCTCTATTTTATAACATATTTTCAATCAAATTCTTGAGTTGGATACACCATCTTATTAAATGTCCTTTGGCATGATGGTACTAACAAAATTCATGTTCTATGTACCAATTAGGAAATCAAATCCCTTTAGGAAATGTATTTGGTATCATCCAACTGATCATATTTTCTTGAACTAATCTTTGAAACACAAATTTAATAGGCTCACCAATATCACTAAATTATTGAGCAATGGGTGGTCTTTTCCTTGGAGGAGGGGAATGTATTTGTCTTTGATTTTGTGTTGGTTTTGTGAAGATATTGGTTAAATGTATAAAGGAGGTCGTTTTAGAGTGGATAGAGGTAAATGGAAGACCCTTGTTTTCACCATCTACACATGGTGTGACTCAATAACCCCATTTCCAATAACATTTTTGTTATAGTTGTAGGGTTTAGGTCTCTCATTATTTTTAGATTTAGGTGGAATTGATGCTAGTATTTGAGTTGGGTTTTGATTATGGTTCTAGACTTGATTATAGTTTTGGTTCTAATTAGAAAAGGATATCTTGATTATTCATTTATTGACAATGGATTTCTCAATTTGTATTATTTTTACTATAACCTCTTCAAATGTGTGAGCACATTACAACCTAAGATGGTAGGATATATCACTATGTAAGCTCATAGTGAGAATTGTGGCCAATTATTAATCTAGTAGATTGTGAGTAAATTGACTTACTATGGATATCCAACATTATAAGTATGAAGCAAAGCTTTCTCTAGTCCTATTTTAAGTTTCTTCTAAATCCACAATAGTAATCTCATGCTTGAGAATATATGAAAAGTGATGTACAAACTTATCTCAGAGATCATTAAAGTTGGTTATAGAGTTCTTTGGTAATTTCAATATCCGTTTCAAGGATTATCTAGGTAGACTACTTGGGAAGAGTATAACGACATATATATCAATATATGCCACTAGTTGGTAGGCAATAAAGAATTCCTTTAAATGCTCTCTATGGTAAACTTTGCCTTTGTATTTGTCAAATTTATGCAACTCATAACATGACATAAATGGTATTTATAGATACTCCATCTTAAATGTGTAAGAGCATATCTCATCCAATTTGATTTCCTTTCCAACTTGTATAGATTTAATTGCATCCTTCATTTGTTATAACTCTTGGATAATGAAATCATAAGGATTGGCTTGTTATTGTTGATGTGGATTACTTTGATTGGGATAGGCATATTATGTAATGTTGGTTGAATTATCTAGAAGACCAAGTATTCATATCTATGCATTAAGATTATACTATGGATATTAAATACATTGCTATTAAATCACATTCTAATTTAGGATGGCTACATAACCTTAGGTAGTGAATTATGAATGTTGTAATGGCATTTGGATCTATGAAATGTGTTAGTATTATTGGTTTTGGTATGGAAATTTATGCCTACTTATAGAACCCTATTTTATATAGGGAACACATTACTAACTATAACCCTATTGTTGGAGTTGTTGTTAGTTGAATCCTTTATGTTTATGTGATGATCATTGAGTGAAACACAATTGTTGCCTAGAACATGGTACCTTTTTTGCATAAGAATCTTGTTGTTGGGTAAACACATGTTGTTGGATATTTACTTTTATTTTAATTAGCATGTGTTGTTCAAGCAACACTTCTTATTGGTGAGGCAACTATTAGGTTTTGGAAACTATTATTTTTTAAAGTGTTATTATTGACCAACTAGAATTTTTTAAGTAATAGCAAAATGTTGTTAGTTAGGGAACATTTGTTATTGATAAGGTATATTATTTTATGCTTATTGTGGTAGAACATTCACTGTCACCTATTAAGGTGGCATAGTGTTCTACATTATTTATGGTGGTAATTTGGTGCATTGTTGGCTTGTTTCCCCTTCTTGCACATTCAAGGAAGTAGTTAGTTAAGAAGTGGATATTTCTTATCGATCATGGGAAAGAGGCATGCCTATTCCTTACTATTTCAATCCACTCATGGAATTATTAAGAGAAATGTTTTATGTATTTATTTTAGGTAAATTTGACCCATTTTGGTTTAAATTTGAATTCACTTACATGCCATCCATAATGTGAGGTCTTCTATTTGAGTAGTATTATCTTTTGTTGAAACATGGAAATTATACATATCACCAACCACTATGATTTAACTAAAGGGGTATATATTTTATCTTGCATATCTCAATGCATCTATTTGTTTCCTTGTTGATGGAGCTATCTCAATAAATAACATGTTATAAATATCCTTTTCATTAATATTATAAGCTAGGTTGAGATAGTTTTGGTATGATTATTATACCTATTCTATTTATTCATCCATAATACCTTGCCCTATTATAAGCATATTCTATGGCATTTGGACTAGTTTTTAACTATAACTATATGCTTTATATTCGAATGGTTTAATTCAAGGTGCATGAGTAAGAGTTGTAATAAAACTACTCAGACTTCATGTGAGAAGTCTGGTAGAAATTTGACCCCTAATTTGACATCTCTAATGAGAACTTTGTCTTTATTTTCTAACAAATGAGATTGAAATAAGTATAGATCATAGATTTTTTGTGCTAGTGTTGTAACATATTAGGTCTCTTATTATTTCTTTTGTTCAATGTTAGGCACCATTTGAGAAAGGTATTGTGTCATTTGCTTTGGATTTTATCCTGGATAAGAAGGTATAATTACCAAATACTGGGCTAAAGGGTCATTCCTTTGTTCAACATATGTTACATTATAAGATGGATAAGGATGTATCTCATAATACATGTCATCATACAACTCTAAAAAAGGGTTATTAATCATAAAGTTGTCATAGCCTAGATTATACATGGTCCCTCTATGTGTGTAATGAGGTATGTTTAGTTCCATGGATAGGTCACATGAAAAACAAATGATCTAAATATATTAAAAAATTGATGTCTAAAAATAGAGGATGTTTATCTCTATAAAATATGCACAAAGGACTAAAAACTAAATTAGGTAAAGGTATAACAAAACAAATGCAAAACTAGTCTAATAAAATGATAAAAATTTGACCAAAGTTAGTTATAATCAATGGAAAAAGTAACACAAACTCTTAAACTCGTCTATGGATAAAGTATTGACTTTCCAAAGGTGGTTATAATCAATGAAAAAAGTGTCTAAACAAAGTAGAAAAATTATGAAATAGGATCAAAATATAATAATAATTTACCTAAAGTTGTTTATAATCATTCTAATGTAAAAAAACAAGGCTAAAATTAGAAATAAAGAACTCAAACAAGAATACAAAAGAAAACTAAACTAAGGCAATTGTCTTTGACAAAACTTAGTGATTAGCTCACTAAGACTTGATTTTTGATTCACAAGAGAATATGGAAAAAATTGGACTAAAGCACTAAAAATTTGACATGAAAAACTTCAAACAAATTACATGGAAATAAATTAACTCAAAAAGACATTATAAACAAGGTAAAAAACAAACATTAATCACTAGGTATAGGCAAGGTATCTTTTAGATCAAATAGGAAATCAACCCATGTAACACAATCTAAACACAAAAAGGTAGATTACTCAAGCCCAAATTAGATGAGGCTTTGGCATAAACCTAATTAGTTTATGATTTTTGAAAGGTTGAATTTCAAATTTGATGCATAAATATTTGAATGTTCTAAGGCAAAAGGGGATAGACCAAAATAGGTAGCATAATTACATGTTTGAAACAAAAAAGGTGAAACAATAGTTAGGAACTTGGTTTCAAATATGATTAGATATTTGGAATTATTTATGTAGTTTTATTATTCTCCTTCAAAAAATATCATGGAAAATGGTTTTGGAAAATATCCAACGTAAACGTTTCAGACGAAATGGGTAGTGCAAAAAAGCCCCATTTAAACAAGCGACACACAAATGGTTTTGGAAAAACCTCTAAGGAAACAAGTGTGACATAAATAGATAAAGTAACATCTCTTAGGCCAAATGGGTATGAAAACAATGTGATGCTTTGGACTTTTTTTGATACGATAATACAAACAAATTGGTATATTCTAAAAATAGACATGTAATTCAAAGAAAATGGAAGTAGTACTAGTGGCTTATTATATATATAAAAATTGACATGGGTGTGAGTAGCTTCTACCAAAGTTTCCATAGATATATCAAAGCTTATGAGGAAATTAGTGTTAGTCAAAAAATTAAAGTATAAGTGTAGGTAGATTTTTTACACCCCCTCTATCTCTTAAGCATTGATACATGACATAAACATAGAGTGAGGGTCACTTAGAATTTGGCAAGAAATTTCATGAAAAAGTGGGGTTTTGACTAAAATATATGAATTATAAATGCACTAAATGTTCCCAACTATGGATAACATAAGGGTGTAACCATGTCAATTGAGTCCAAAACACCTAGGTTGTTATGCAATGGTCTAGTCCCTTTTATAATGAATTTATCAATTTACTTATTAGTTAATTTTGATACCTAGCCATCACATGGCCCAAGCACCCATTAGGATGGTCAGGTTAACTACTTACTACTATCTCATCCAACGGTTTACCAAATTTATATATAACACCATGGATTGGGGTTGGTACAATGTTTGGAGATAAAACCCTAGTTCAATACACCCCTATAAAACTTTTTAGGTATAAGAGAGGTCCTACCCATAATCCAAATGCATATAAAGAAATAAATGAAAAATGAATAGACTATAGAGGTTGTTTCTAGGTCACCCAATTCACTCAGAGCTTAAGGAGAGCATACATGACATTATTTATGACATAACTTTTCAAACAATGTTAATAAACTAAGTGATTCTGGTTATTTGAGTTCCTTAAATGGGATAGGGGAACAACCTACACATAGTGGTTTCTGATTTTCCACAAACAAAATAGCTAGTGTAACGAACATTAAAATTTAGCTAATAACAAAAACTAAAAATAAAGTAAAAAAATTATTAAGATATCTAACTAAAATGTGTGTTCCTTTCATTAGCACTAAATCAAAGAGTGATTGAAATTTTGGCCCTTTGGCCTTGTTTGGACTTTTAAAAAATTCAAAAATTAAAATTCAAGTATGATTAAGTGTATCACTACACCCTTAACCTTTGGTGTATCTAGGGATATATGTGGCTGACTTGTGGCTTACATACCTCTTTTATATTCTTGTTACATTTCTCTATGTTCTTACTTAGGTTAGCCTATGGAATAACCATGGCTAAGTAGAATACATATAGGAGGTAGTGGTTAGTCTTTGATCATGATATTAAGTATTATGATCTTATTACATTATTGTGAAGGTTGTCCCCTTGAAGTGAATCTACTATATTTTCTAGTATTCTACTCTATTGTCAATTATTGCTATGTTATATTTTATATTTTATTATTTGGTATGATATATAATTATTTTGTGCAAACATCAAGTAATTTCATTACAAGTGGTATCAGAGTTTCAATTTAGGAAAGTTTTTGGTGGCATTTTGTTAAGATCTGGTAAGGCATCATGACTTTTATGAGTGGAAAGAGTAAAAAAACATAACTTGCAATCTAGGAAGAACTAATTATTTTGTCAACATAGTATTATTCGAAGCAATTTTTTGAAAAAAATATCTAAATAAGAAGTTTGGAAAAAAAATCCATTTGCACATTTTCAGTCATTGGATTCATCTTAACAAGATAATCACAATGGTATATTCCATTGGTACACTTTTTGGGTGCTAAATTTTTTCACCCTAGTACGTAAAAGCAATCAATGGATTGATCTCGATGAGGTGATCACAAAAGTACCATCTCTTGGTACACTTTTTTTAGTGTAAAAACCCTCCTAGGGTTTATGCATGGCAGGTCCTACTACATGGGGAATAAAAGGGGGGAAAAAATCTTAAGACTCCTAGGGATGAGATGAAATTGATAACTTTAGATCTATTGATTTCTCCACTTCAGGATAACATAAAGAGCTTGGTACGATAAGATGAATTTGTTGTAATTTAAACTAATTTTTTAAGGATGTATGGAGAGATTAATAGGGTGAAAACTTAATTTCATTAGATCACTATGAAATTGGCTACCATTCCATCTTAGTTACAGTAAAATAACCCTCTTCTTCATCATTCAGGTCCTTCTCTTCCTTTCAACACTAATAGCTTTAATCCTCATGCAAAACCAATGTTGCCAAAAGTGGATGAGTGTAATTTTGATGGTAAGGATCCTCTCACTTAGATCACCGAAATTGAGAATTTATTTAATTTGCACCAAAATCCTAGTTCTCATAAGGTGATCATGGTGTCTCTGTATCTAGAACCTAAACAATTCATTTGGTATTGCTAGTTATGTGGTCAAAATTAAAAAATGGTGCTCCTATTACACAATATATTTTCACTGATGATTTTTTGGCTTATTATCTTAATAATTTTTTTGAGAACTATTTCATATAGTTAGCCAAATTTCATAAAACATTATATTCATCAATTTCATAATCTATCCTTATGGGTAGAAAACATCACTGATTAAAATTTAATTGATATTTTTTTGGGTAGACTCAAATATTGCATCTAATTGAAGGTTTGTATGTTTAACCCATCATCTATATAAGAATCTATCATAAGGGCATGCATCAAAGAAGAAGAAGGGATGGTCAAATGGAAAACTTTTAGTATTGGTCATGATTACACCTTCTCATCACCATCATTTCCTCAACCTACCAGATTGACACCTCAAAAAATTGATGAGAAGAGAGCTAGAAGGTTGTGTTATGGTTCTAAAAATAAATGGATAAAATGACATCATTGTCTTAAAAATAATTTGTTTTACATCAAATGTGATAATGAGGATGAAAGCGATGAGGAGGCAATTGGTGAGGATGTAAGGCTTGAGGAGGAATCTGATGACACTCAGCCTACTATTTCCTATCATGCCCTTTTAAGTATTAGTACTCCCCAAAATCTCAAGGTGGTGGGTTTCCTTAAGAAATTAAAGGTAATTATATTTATTTATTATGGGAGCACACACAAGTTCATCAGTAGTAAGTTGGCTACTCATTTGAACTATTTCATTTATACCACTCTAGAATTTTAGGTCATGATTATAAATGGTGCTACTACCAATTAATCAAGAATTAAGCTAGCCATGGGAAACTACATACTAAATTCTCCTATGTTTGCTATTTCTATGGGTGGAGCTGATATTGTTTTGGGAGTACAATGTCTCACCACTTTGGGCACTATTGAGATGAAATTATAGGAATTATTCATACACTTTCATTCTAAGGGAAGGACATTTGAGCTAAGGGGATTAATGTCTAAATCTCCACAACTATTTATCTCCAATTAAATGACCAATATTATTTGAAAGGGTGTTGAAGGATTTATAGCTCACTTGTTTTCCATTCAAGTCTAGCAAACTCAACCATATACACCATTTTATTTGTAACAAGTGATTGATGCCTATTATGTTGTTTTTGGTCACATGTCAAAATAATTTCCACCAAATCACATACATGATCATGGGATAAAATGTATTTTTATTCGTATACCACCCAACATTAGTCCATGCAGGTATCCTTACACCTAAATAAGTGAAATTAAAAAGATGGTACAAATCATGCTAGAAGCAAGAATCATCCACCATAGCTAAAGTGATTATTCTTTCCCAGTTGTCATGGTGAGAAATAAATATGACACTTGGAGGATGTACCCTGATTAGAGAGATATCAATAAGTACACTATCAATATAAGTTTCTTATTTCTATCATTAATGATTTGCTAGATTAACTAAATGGTGATCTTTATTTTACCAAGTTAGATCTGCATGATGGGTATCATCAAATTTGGATCCATGATGAAGACACACCCATTATGAGTTTATGTTTATGCCTTTTGGTTTAACAAATGCACCATCCACCTTTCAAATTTTGTTGAATAATGTTTTTAGGCTAGTTTTGAGGAAATTTATTCTAGAGTTTTTTGATGATATCTTCATTTAGAGTAAAAATTTGGAAGATTATTTGTAACATGTGAAATAGGTACTCTCAATATTTAAAAAACATCAGTTGTATGATAAAACTTCCATACGTACTTCTGGAGTTTATGAGGTTGAGTATTTTGGTCATATGGTTTCACATGGAGTGAAAGTGGATCCTAAAAAAATGTAAGCAATGGTGGATTGGCTAGTTCTTAAGACACTCAAGTAACATAGGGTATTTCTAGGGTTAACTAGTTACTATCACATGTTTTTCAAAAAAAAATTTGAATAAATACTCATAGTGTACTGATACAACTAACAAGGCATTTGAATAATTGAAACTAGCTATGTGTACCACTCTAGTGTTGGGCACTCATAATTTTTCTAAGACTTTTGTGGTTAGATGTGATGCATTTGGATATGGTATGGGTGTTATTCTCATGCAAGTAGGTAGACCATTTGAATTTAAAAGATGCCAACTAAAGGGCAAAAATCAATGCAATACCATCTATGAGAAGGAAATGATGGCTATTTAGCATGTTATCAAAAAATAGAGACCTTATTTGATGGTCTTCACTTTTAGGTAAAGACTGATCATGTAGTCTCAACTATTTTTTGGAACAATGGTTTTCATAAAAAGAACAATAAAAATTGGTAACTAAGATGTTAATCTATGATTTTTAAATAGTCTACAATAAAGTCAAGGAAAATGTGGTGGTAGATACACTATCCAAGAGGGATGAATCAATTGAAGCATTTATAGGGATTATGACCATTTGGAAGGTAGATTGGCTAGAGGAAGCAACATTAAAATGATAAAATGATAGTGATACTAATGATTTAATTTGGAATCTTTAGAAATGTTTGGGTGGATTTGAAAAATTCCCATGAAGGGTAATGCATTATTGTATAAAGACTTCTGTTCTCAAACAAATAATCCTTTAGGAACTTCATGCAACTCCACTTGGGGGTCATTCACTACTTTTGAAAACCTATCATAGAATCAAGTAAGATTTATTTAAGGACTCAAGGGGTATGTCTAGAAATATGTGGCTAAATGTATAATATATCAATAAAGTAAAGGTGAAAGCATCAAAACCCCAAGTCTTTTGCAGCCTTTATCCATCCCTAGAAAGTGTTAGGTAGAGGCGTATATGGATTTCATTAAAGGGTTACTGAGATTTGATGGTCAAAATGTTATCATGATTGTTGTGGATCATCTTAGTAAGTATGTTCATTTTTGTTCTTTATCACAACCATTTGTTGTTAGTATATTAGATTCTATTTTTCTCAATATAGTTTATAAATTGCATTGTCCTTATAAGATCATTGTCAGTGATAGTGATCTCATTTGCACTAGTAATTTTTGGACTAAATTATTTGCATGTTTGGGCACCAAGTTGGCTCATAGTTCATCCTATCATCCTCAATTAGATGAAAAAGTGGAGGTAGCCAATAAATGTCTAGAAGCATATCTCCATTGTTTTGTTTCTAATAAATAAGATCAATCAGTACATTGGTTACCACTTATTTCAATGGTGGTACAATACATCTATTCATAGTTCTTCTAAAATGTCCCCCTTTGTGGCCTTGTATGGGAAATTTTCTTTAGATCTATAACTAAAATGTGTGTTCCTTTTAATAGAAATAAATCAAAGTGTGATTGAAATTTTGGCCCTTTGTCCTTGTTTGCACTTCTAAAAATATCAAAAATTAAAAGTAAAGTGTGATTAAGTGGATGTTAAACACCAAATAAAATGTATGTGAGTTTCTAACTATGCTTAAGCTTCCCTCTCTCCACCTTAGGTCCAAAGAAAAGGTTAGGGGGTTTGCCTTCCTATAAGTTAAAAATCAAGTGAGTAAACAATAATCCATTTTGAGCTCTTGAGTTTTGGAAAAAGACAAAGCGAAGCTACCATTTAACAAGGTGAAGTTGTTAATTTTTTTAAACATAGATATAGATAGTAACTTTGGTGAATCCACCATTTAGTAGGGTGAAGCTGCCAATTAGGTTAAGTGAAGGCACTAAAATATGTAGTAAAATATTAAAATAAAGATTAAATTCACCTTAAAAAGCTACCATTTATTAGGATTAAAATAATAAATTCTTAAAGTTATCATTTAGTAGGCCAAAGTTATCAGTATAAAACCATCACTTATGCAAAATTAAAGATCTCAAATAGACATGGAAATGGTGAAGTTGTCATTACATAAGTCAAATCCATAATTTACTCAAAAACTAAGTTCAGAAATATTTCAAGGATAAAGCTCTAAAATTAAAAAATTCAATGCACTTGTTAGTTAAGCTAAGGTTAGTCTATCATTCTCCTTATACATATGGCATGTGTTGTCCCATCAAGCATGTTATTATGTACCTTAGGTGTTGAAAGAGTAAACAATATGTAGATTAGTCTCTTGTTAGTATAAATGACTGAAAATCAAGCATAACAATACACTAGGACTAAACACTCTTGCCTAAGAACTAGGGAGAGCATAACATAATAAAAAAGATCAAAAAATAAAGATAAAGATAACACAAATTTATGACTTCAATTGTCAAATTTTATTCTTAATTTTGGTCATAAGGATGTTCTTCCTTTATCTATAATGATTTGAGTCTTCTAGTAATTCTCTTCCATGGTGGTAGCATCTTTCTAATAGTCACTTGTGGCTTGGTGTGAATTTTGGCATAAATTAGGCATTATGACACTAGTGTCAAAGGCTTCAAAAAGGTATGATAGTAGAATAGCCTTACACATAAAATATTTTTATCACATGGCGTGGGAACTTGTATTGATATCTCAAAGAACTAAATATAATCCTAGGGAGGTAGGTTAAATTCTAACTTAGGTTGAGTCTAGATTAACCTAACTTGAGTCACTCTAACCCCTGGGTTAGGTCAAAGCACTCATGAAATCTTAACATCTTTATTTCAGATATTTTTGAGGTATGACAACACACTTTATATATTTGTGAGGTATCACTCATATTTTTGAATATTTAGGAGATAATAAATCATCGTATTAGCTCATTTGACCTTTTTACTTCATACTTTTCAAAAAACTCATTTTTTGGTGAATAAAATTCACTAATTTCACTTGTAATATTTGTTTAGTCAAGTTAATTAAGCTTTTCAATGTAATTAATCTTGTTTAGCAATTTTTGGATTTTGGAAAATAAAATAAATGTTATGAATTAATAAGATGATAGGCCAAAAATGTCAAATTAATAAGTTATAATTTGACTAGGGTTAAAATTGAACTAGGTTAGTGAATACGCCAAATAATCTAGCCTCATCATATTTCTAGGCAATGAAATTCCTTGTGTGGATAAAATTAGGAAATTAAGGTGATTTCTAGGCTTAGATGTGTTGTTTTCTATAAATTGAACTGAATCCTAGTTTAGGCACAAAAGTGGCCAAAACTAAGTGTCTTCAAAACCTACATAACCCAAAAAGGAAACAACCATAATGGTTAATGTAGTGTCAAAGCAACATAATCAAATCATCTTATCCAATGCACATAAGAGATAATTTACATGATATGATTAATCGTCTACCCAAAATAATTGATGATAATTCATATTATGACTATCACAAATGCCTTGGTCATTATATAGAGATATGTTATACCTTAAAGCATAATATCTGAAAACATATTGATGACCAAAAGATTATTTTTGATGATCCTCAAAAGGATTTAGGTTCACAACCTAGTGATCACCATACTTAGAAAATATTGAATAAACACTTGAAATATCATTCTTATAAATATATATAAGTTCAAATGGCATACAATACAAATCCTCCCCCATCACATTATGGACACTTATTATATGGGATCGTTTTCACTTATACACCCAATACCTTCTATGGTTCATAGGCATTCTATTACATTTGATTACAATGAAATTGTGGAAGATGACTTCAATCTTCATTCATTATTTATTCAATCATAACTTGACCAATAGCCTACACATAATGGTATGATTTATGATAATGCTATTGAAAATTATGTACCATGAAATTGCTTAGACATTTGGGATATACACCTGATGATTTATACTATTTGACCAAAACCATTATAGAATTCAAAGAGACACCATAACATGTTATTGGTGAGATTGATTTACTTCTATAGGTTGGTCCAACACATGTGGTTACTACCTTTTCATTTACACATTATACATGAGTCTTTGATATGTTATTAGAAAATCCTTGGATACATAAACTCTGCATAGTACCTTCCATGGTGCATTATTGTATTAAATACATTTATACCATTAGAGAAATCATGGTTCCCAAAATTCCATATGAATATCCACTTTAAAATTATAAAACCTACTAATGTTAATCCTCCACAAAAGGGTGAGTATTAGGAAAATACATTTCCTAAGCAACCCATACTTGAGAAGTCTTTGCACCAAAGATACACACTGGATTCCAGAAAATATTCCTCTACTTTAATTAAGCATACTTAGTTACCCAAATAAATGAAACATGTTCAAATTAAAATGACTCAAAACAAACTAAAAAACACAAAATTATGGGTTCCATGAACCCCTACTCCTATTTTTTCTATTCACAACCATAAATTACTATTAGACATACATAAAACACCATAGACTCTCCAAATCTAGATATGACACCTATACATGCTCTTTAGTAGTACCACTAGATTGATATATCATATTCTGAGCCAGGAGATACCTATAAGACTCCCTCGAATGGGATCATATGATATCATTTTTCCTTTCAAACATTCCATAATAAAATAAAAATCAAATCAAATATTTTAAAAATAAAAAAAATAAAATATTTAATAAAATACAAAAACATTCAAATAATTCAAAAATATAATTTTTTTTAGCATTCTCATATTTTTATTAGCTTCCTTAAATATATGTTGTTTGATATATGTTACTATATATCATATCGTTTTATTCCTATAGAAACATATGTTTCACCCATAATTATGTGTGATATAGGCATATCCAAACACATGATTTATGCACTTATAGATGATGGACCTCTCCTCTGCCCATCTCATATAGTGTTTTGTTGGAAATTTTTCTTTGATCATGATTGTTACAAGTTATATATTATTTATGATCATTTTTTCATTATCATGTTTAATTTTATATGGTAATGCTTACAAATATCTATATGGATGCTCATATGCTTCATATTTTAATTGATATACATAATTTTTTTTCTAACATATATATGTAGGGACTAGTATAGTATGTTTATGTTGGTTTCTTATGCATCACCTAGTTTTAAATTTACTGACTGTATTTTATTTCTTTTTATTATTTTACTTGTGGAGCATTTCAATATGTTAATTACCTTTTCACCCCTATGCCATTATATGTTGTTTAAAAATTTTCTATTTTATGTGGATTGGACATTTAATTATGGCATTCCTTTAGATTTAGTGACATTTGAACATGTCCCTTGTATGAGGTCTCTTTTGACCATTCCTTTGAATTAAATTGAGTTTTATTATGTGTGTGTTTAATTTTTTAATGATATTAAATTGTTTCTCTCTATACATGACAATGATCTATATCATGCATCTTCATGACATGATGTACTTATATATTGTGATCCTAATTCTTATATATCCCTTGACATGTTACCCTTATATGATACAAGATTCATACATAGATTATATAACTACATTATTCTTTTTAGGTAAGGTACCTACTATTTTTTATCTTCCTCACCTCAAAATGATGGGAATATCAATGGGGGCATGTCATATAATCATGACATCCACATTTTCATAGTTTATAGATTGGAATGGGGCTATGTCATAAAACCACGACCTCCACACTTACACACCTTTGTAATTTCTAGATTTTAGTAGGGATATGTCAAAAAGACATTAAATACATATTTATACACCTACTCAACATCTTCTTACATTAGTGGGGACATGTCATAAATATATTCCCTCCACATTTGTATAGTATTTAGTTTAGTTTCATGATTCAGATATATGCTTGTCCTAGAATCTCATCTATTACACCTATTTTGTATAGATTTGAAATAAAGGTTTATAAAATTATGAAAATATAATTCATATAAAACATATTATAGGTGCGTATTACATGCTATGTCACCAAAAATTTAAAAACTTACCAATTATACTACTCACCAAGACATAGAAATTATACTAGGATGTACTATTAATTAGACTTTTTCATTTCAACAATTGGTTCATTTTATAGGCTGAATTCATTAAATAATTTAACATTTATCAATTTATATATTAAAGTGATTAAATAAATCAAACTATATATATATATTTACACTTGACTTTTGTGATTGAGATATAATGATCTCAATGGTTGTGTCAAAACCCATCCTTGTACCAGATTGGGGGAATAATACCTTATAATATCCCTAATATCTAAGGTTATGTTATATTTTTTCTATCTTGAATGCTTCATAATGAATCATATTTAGAAAATCAAAGAATTAAGAAGCAACATGTTTGAATTGACATACAAGTGTACTCCTTGCCTACTCTAATTATTTTTAAGCATTTTAATTATTTCAAATTTCAAATTGTAAGCATTGATTTATATTAGCAGATTATTATATTACTTAGGGTATTTTCTAAGGTATATTACCTATGCTTATGGTTATATTAGTTTTAAACACTTAGATAGATAGGTTTCAAGGGCATAGTTATTTGTGTTACCCGATACTTTTGGTTTTACCCACCTCCCAATTTTTTTAGTGTTCATTTTATGCTTATATAATAGAATTTCCATTGTATTATTTAATACACTTGTATGATATTTAATTCATTTATTCATATATTTATTGAATCTAATATGGTAACAAAGCTTATGATTTAAGAAGCTTGGGAGGAAACTTGTGGAGCAAGAGAGGATGTTCTTGTTAAGGAGTGTGAATTGCCCGATGGAGAGCTATGAGAGGAATATTTTTTTTATACCTATGACTAGTTGCTAAACTTGGAGGAAATTCCAAAAAAATTATTTAAGTAATGTTTTTGATGATTCTTATTTCTATAAAATTCTTTGGCCTGGGATTCATTTGTTGAATCAAATAGAACTAAATTTCACTTAGTATTTTACCCAAAAAATGGATTTAAAGTTTTATGGCTGGTCATTTCTATATGGTTTGGGGAGGAGAGCATATTTTTATTCAAGTAAAATTTTTTCCATGTGAAGGCTCTAAATGTTTCTATTTTCTAGGGGAAGCTCACTAGATATGATGGCATCTGATTTGGCTGAGAAACGGGTCTGTAATCAGCATTGGAAAGCTTCACAAGTTAACCATTTTCCTACAACTACATAGATCTCTTCTAATTAATTGATTTTTATAATATAAAATTTTGAAAAATTGTAATTAGGTTCATATATTTTAATTTTTAACTATTTTAATTTACTAAAATATTGAAAATTAAAAACTTTGGAATATAAGCAACATTAGAGTCCCATCGGTATCATAGAATTGTTTAAGAGGATGAAAATTTGACTATTTTATAGGTTTTTATCTGGAATCCAATCCAAAAATAAGTTTCTAAATTTGAGTTTTATATCTCTTGATTTAATTATTTTTATCCTTTTTTTGGTGTTTTTAAAGATGGAAAGTTTTAAATTTCTCCAATGGTGTTGAGTTTTTTGTTTGAAAAATAGAGGTAGTGACTAGTTTTTTATTTGAATCAGAGGGTAGGAGGAATTTTGTGTAATTTAATTAGAGTTTGTTTGTTATCTACATTTTTTGGATAAACTAGGTCAAATGGCTAGTTTACAACATCTCTTGTTGCTAGATTCACAAAAAAAATGATAGGCAAAAGTTTTAGCTGCTGAAGTCACAATATTTTGATGTTATGTGAATATCAAAATCTTGATCAAATAGTGCTTGGTAAAGATACAAGGTATACCTATAGTACTGATGAATATGATAAACATCATCATGAGGATGTTATTTTTTTAAAACTATCAGTAGCAGATAATTTAATCTCAAAAGTTAGAAATGTAGCCAGTGCATCAGTTTTGTGGACTAATCTTACCTCTAAAAATTAAGGTTTGAAAGTTGGTAGGATATTGTATTTGAAGAATATTTTATTTTACACTAAGATATAGGAATATGGATCTATTTATGAATTCTCATTACAAATCAAGGACATCATTGATCAATTGAATGATGTGCAAAAGCCTATTAATGAGAAAGATTTGATTGCTCTGGTTATGCAAAATCTTCCACCTTAATTTGAGTCATTTATGGAGTCATTGTACATGATTATTGAGATACAAACTTTGGACTTTGAAAAGTTTTACATATTGATATTATAGAAGGAGAGATGGTAGGAGAAGATAGTGTTGTCTACATCTACTTCTATAGAAAGTGCATTGTTCATCAAGGGAAAGCATAAGTAGTTTGGTAAGGATACTAGTTCTCTGACATAAACATTACAGGTAAGTAGTTTTAATAAGAGATCTAAGTGGAAATGTATTTAATATAATAAACTTTGTCATATTAACAAAGATTATAGGAAAAGATAAATGGATATAGTTAAACCCAGAAATTAAGGTCATCATGTGAATGTAGCTAAAGCTGAAGGCGAGGAATTTTTTTTTAATTTTGCTTTCATGGATTCTAATGTTAATTATGTGATAAATAGAGCTTGGTACTTTGATTCAAGGCCATCTCACCATTATACAAGCCATACATATTGGTATGTGGATTTTGTTGAAAATAACTAAAAAATGAATTTGTATCTTTGGGAAATGGTAGAACTAATTTTGTGAAGGCATAGGGTAATGCTCTGATCTCTTTTAATGGTGAAATTTGGTATACATTTTATAATGTTAGGTATATGCCTGATATGAACAAAAATATAATTTTTTTATAAAATTTCAAATAAAATAATGTTTAGTCACTACTAGAGATAATAATATTATTGTTGTAGGGATTGTTGATAAAGGCTTGTATAATCTAGTAGATCCACATAGGGAAAAGGAAAGTGCACTTGCGGTGGTTAATAACACAATTTCATTATTGAATTAAAGGTATGGGCATTTTTATTTCTAATATTTGAATACATTGAGTAAAACCAAGATGGTAATGTGGATTCCTTCTATTTGGAATAGTCATCATGTATGTACTGGATGTCAGTTGGGGAAGAAAGTTAGACACTCATTTCATGTTGTAATGCTTTGAGAGGTAAGGGAGTATTGGATGTGGTATATGAAAAATTGCATGGTCTTATACAAAATATTATCCCTTCTAGAGCATGTTATTTTCTATTACTCATTGATGATTTATCTAGGAAAAAGTGGGTATACTTTGTAATGAAGAAATCTGATTATTTTTATAACTTCTATAATTAGAAAACTATGGTTGAAAAATAGGAAGGATGGTCAATGAAATCCCTTAAAATAGATAATGGTGATGAGTTCAACTCAAAATATTTAAAAAGAATTGTGCCACTAAAGGCATACACAAATAGTACAATACCTCTTACACTCCACGACAAAACAAAGTTATGGAAAGGCAAAATAGGATGGTGATGGAAATGGCTTGTTGTATGGTCTATAGCAGAAATGTCCCATATAGATATTAGTTAGAAGCACTGAATACAGTCGTATAAATCCTCAATATAAGTCCTATAAAATCATTGTAGAATATAAATCCAGAGGATTCTTTTTCAGTTTAAACTCTAGATGTAAGTGATTTTAGAAATTTTTGTTGTGTATCTTTTGTTATTATTCCTAATCAAAAGAGAAGTAACTTGGATGAAAAAATCAAAGCATAAATGTTTGTTGGGTACAGTGAGAATTCAAAGTCCTAAATATTACTTGACTTTTCTACTAACAAAGTTTTGGTAAATAGAGATTTCATAGTAAATGAAAAGATGTCATACTTCAAAACTAGTACAATTTCAAATATTAAGTCAATGTTTTCTTCTAATTATTATATTATAAGTTATGATATGAAAGTGGAGAAGGATTATAATTCATTAGTGGAATGACATTCTATGGAGGGAATTGATGTAGGTCATTGTGAGGTTCCAGTAAAACAAATAGAGAAGCCAAAATGGTATTCTTCCATAATGGAAGCACTAAAGGAGGGCCACTTTCCATAGTGTGTGGAAGGAAGAAGATTGAGATTAGGAAAGTAGTTTGGTAATAGAAGTGAAAATGACAATTTTGATCTAACTACTATTTCACATACATTTAAGCCTAAATGTTTTTTATAGGCCAAAGGGAAGCATGAGTGGGAATCAACCATGCAATTAGAATATGATTTCTTGATTAAAATAACAAGACTTGGGAGCTCATAGAGCTACCTCCAAGAAAGAAATCCATTGTTCGTAAATGTATTTTCAAGGTAAAATACAAAGTATATGGTTCATTGGAAAAACAAAAAGGCATAATTGTTGAAAAAGGTTATGCAGAAGAAGAAGGGGTTGATTATGAAGAGACTTTTTCTCATACTAAAAATATGGTAACTTTTCATTTGATTGTTTCTATTGCTACTCAGTTTGGATGGTAGGTGCACCAAATAAATGTCAAAAGTGCTTCCTTGAATGAAGATATGGAGGATGAAATACACATGGTTCAAACATAGGGTTTTTAGGTTCCTAGTAAGAAACATCTTGTTTACAGGCTGATCAAGTCCTTGTATGAGCTTAAGCAAGATCCTCAAGCCTGGTATATGAAAATAGATTCATATTTTAGGGAGTCTTGTTTCAAAGGGTGTAATTCTTAAGAAACTCTTTATGTAAAGGTGTATGTTAATAATATCTTGATTCTCATTATATGTTGGTGATTTATCCATCATCAGGAGTAGTGACAGTCTTATTTAGAAAATGAAGGTTGATATTTATTGTACTTTTGACATGATAGACTTAGGACTAATAACATACTATTTAGGTTTTGAGTTTTGGAAAGGTGATTGTGTTGTATTCATGTCACATAAAAAGTATGCCAAAAAATTATTGTAAATTTTTAGAATGATGGATTGTAATATAACTCACACACCTATGGAAGTTGGAGGTAAAATTTCAACTAGAAATACTTCACCTCTAGTAAATGAAATAGGGTATTGATAACTAGTGGGTAGTCTCATTTACCTCACTACCACTAGACTAAATATTTGTTTTTCATTGAGTTTTATATCTTGCTTCATGCCTAAAACATAGGTAGTACATTTTTTAGATACAAAATGGGTATTAAGATATGTTAAAGGTACTCTTGAATTTGGCATACTCTATAAGAAGTCTATAGATTTTGAGATTTCATGATATTCTAAATTTTATTGGGGAGGATCAGTAGATTAAAAAAAAATATAATATAGGCTATGTGTTCACTCTTCGTTCAATATTTTTCCCATGGTAGATCAAAATACAAACTACATTATCTTCATCAAAAGTAGAGTATAAATTTGTGGTCAGTATAGGTTGTGAAACTATGTGGATAAAATAAATCTTGGAGGATCTTTAGTTTTGAGTCATCAAATCCCACACTAATTTTTTGTGACAACCAAAATGTTCTTAAGATGGTGATGAATCTAGTATTCTATGGTAGGACTAAACATATAGAGGTTTACCATCATTACATCCAATATTCGGTTATGAATGAATTCATCAGTCTCTTCTACTATTCTATATAGAGAAACCAACTAATATAATGACCAAACCACTTGGTTCAAACAAGTGGTATTTTTTTTGGTTTAGTCATTAAGGGAGGGTATTATCATATTATTGTATTAATTTAGGCTATTTGATAAGGTATATTTTCTATGCTTATGTTTATAGTGATTTTAACCAAATAGGTAGGTAGGTTTTACAAGCCTGGCTATTTTATCCTACTCGATGCTTTTGGTTAAAACCACTTGTTTTTTGGGTGTTACTTTTATGCCTATATAATAGTATTTAAATTGTATTATTTCATACACTTGTACATTAGTTAATTCATTTCTTCATCTATTTTTTGAATATAATAATTTATATTATAGCATGCTCTTGGTTATAGGTAATATACCAAAAAAACATTTAAGTGGGCTAATGTAAAGGAAAGGTGTGCTATACACACCTAGGTATTAATTTATTTCATTTAACCTAATAATTTCATTATTATAGATAATAGATAAAATGTGGGGGAGGGGCAGGGGGTGCGGGTGGAACAGATACTAAAACTAAATATTTATAGAATATTAGTCTTGTAGATTTAAAAAACATTAATCATGGCTCTATCCTTTAGTTTTAGACCTTTCTATTGCTAAAAGGTTTATATTCACCACCTCATTGTGACTAAATTATTTTCTCATAGTCTAATTGATATCATTATGATTACCTAGGTCTCATCTACTATATAAAAAGTTTAAAACCTAATAAGCATCCTTCATGATCATTTTAAAATCCATACTTGTCTTCTAGCCTTCTGGACACGACTGACCATAGAGGGACACTACCACTAATGGTAGTGTCTAGACTTATGTAGTGTCTAGTTTTAAAAAAATCATATAATTTAAAAATATTTATAATCCTATGGGTTAGATTATTTATCTTATTGAACTCTACCATGAGATATTTTGAAAATGTGTTGTATAAATAAAAGTCTAAGCCTTCTCATTATTGATCTAGAAAAATACCAAGAAAGCACCTCCTAAAACTAAATTCATTAACTACACAACCAAGTTATTCCTCCCTATTTGTACATATTTTCATGTCAAGAATATGAACATTTATATCATAGGTTTGAGTCATTCAAATAACATCCCATGAGTGATATTTTTAAATTAGAATCTAGACCACTCATGCATCTTCATATAATATATTTCACCTTTTCGCACACACTTTACCACACATAAGGGACAAATACATGAGTTTAATGCCATCCTTAGATTATTATCTATGTAGGTAGTGCCCATTTACATAGGGGTCTTTATGGTATCTCAACACCATGAGTTCACTAGCCTATTTTTATAAAACTCATTCTAAGGTTAAAGAAGGGTGAAGAGATAGGGTTTGATCAATCAACGAAGTGTGGAAACATATATCCTAGATTTGAATACACCAATATATGGTCACATAAAACCCATGATAATGAATTTTTTGACATCCAAATGTAGTCATTACTCTATAATAAACATGTGGATGATAATTAGATAGTAGTGTCCATATTTAACAGTAGTGTCTACACCCACATAAGTGAAATTAAAAAAAACTGAAGACTGATACATAATACTAATCCTACCTATTTTACACCTATTTTCACTCCATATATACATATTTATAATAAAAAAACTAAGTAACCTTTTTTATTACAATATATCTCAGTAGTTGTACTTTATTTTTTTAGCATTCTTATTGTATAAATTTAGAATATTGTTTATCTAATTTTTATATTAATTCACCTACTATAGATTAATCTATGATCTTTGAGTTTTAATAATTATATGTCCTCAACCCTATATAACACACATAGAAATTTAGGGTTAAACAAAAATTGATAAAAATGGTAAATTCAAGAAAAATTTGTTAAATCTTTGATATCATAAATTACCATGAAATTCAACCAAAAGGAATATTATGAAGACTTAAAAAATCATTGAATAACTTTATATATGGATTATAAACATATTTATGAACTTAAAGTACTATAAATAAAACTCTAAATATTTTTGTTACATACATTATATGAAGTGAAAAGGCACCTAAAAAGGATTGGGATGTCTTTCAAGCATGCATTTAATGGATTAAAAAACCTAAAATATGACTATTTTCATTGGTATGTTGGTGAATGTGAGGCTTGGTATTATTTCTAAAGTAAATTGGGGATATAAGACCTTATCTTATAGTAGTGGACATTTAACTCTGTGTCTTGGTTTATGTGGTCCAACTACTAATTTGGGGACCACCACATGCTCAAATGACTTGACCATTTGATGATGTTAGAGCATAATATTTTTTCCTCTTCTAAAATTGATGTCCATCATGTCAACATCCACTCAGATATTTTTTATCCCACTCACATATTTCCTACAAATTATAATGGACCTTGGGGAAGAATAGTGTGCCATATAATTAGTTTATTATCAATACTTCTATGTTGAGTATCATTGTACCAAATAACTCATCCAATAGATATAGAACATGACCCCATGGCCCCCATACAAAACCAACTAGATTGAGTGTTAGAATGAGGCCATTTTGCACACCACCTCATTCCTCTACCACCAATACAAAACTTATTTCTAAAATTCACAAGCATTTAGAGGAGGCTATGATAAATAAGTTCAAATGGGTCTCTAATTTGCTTGAGATTGATCCTTTTAACATGTAGTTGTAGTGGATAATTTCCTCTCTCAAACACCACCTCATGTTGATAGATAATCATGTGACTAGATGTATACAACTATGTACTTAGTTGTAGTAGATCAAATTTGGTGACAAAGCATCTAAGGAGCTATTTAAAGTGTTGAGATCCAAGTAAATTTAAGGGAAAATTAAATCCATTCAATTGGCTCTATATCATCTTACCTCCCAATATGATATATCTTCTTCCTTTTTTAGGCATTATAAGATGGTCTTCATGCCCAACCTTTCATGGTTGAGAGGTCCCAAGATCTTCAAAATTGCCTTGATGTGGTTCTTCATAATCTCAAGGTAGATGAACATTCGATGTTTCATGCCTTGTTTACTTTCAAGGATCTTACAAAGACTTTGAAATATATGAGTAGTGATAAATATCCCAACCTCAATAGATTCCTTTATAAATTTTACAAATCCACTTGGGAGTTTATCGATCCTAACTTTATACAAATAAGTTTTGTTAAATCAGTGTCTTGGACCCATGATCAATCAATTTAATATCAAATTCATTCTCAAAATTGGAGATCCTAAGCTTCTTACCATTTAGAAGTTGATGACCTTGCTCAATTTATCTTACAAGATTCTTGCCAAAGCCCTCACCAACTGCATTTAACTCATCCTAGCTACCATTTTTAGACCAAAGAAAATGAGATTTATCAAAGGGTGATATATTTTGTAAAACCTTATTATGGTATGTGAGGGCATGGATTGGGTGTGTTCCTCTCTCTGGATAACTATTTTTATTAAATAGCACTTTGAAAAGGCTTATGACAAGAATGAGTGGTAATTTAATCTTTCCATGCTCAAGGCTCTCAAATTTGGTCCCTCTTTTATTTATGTAATGTAGACTTTGATTCATTATGCCTCAACCTACCTCACTATTAATGGATATCAAACCATTACGATAGAGATCTAGTGGTTTATTCACTAAGTTTATACCCTTACTCCAACACTTTATGTGTTATCCATTGAAGCACTAGGTTACCTCTTGACTTCCAAAGATTCTCAAGGGCTCATTTGTGGCATCATTTTTCAAGACAGCACCTCTCATCCCATCTTCAACCCCTTTGTATATGATACTTTCCTCATTCTTGAATAACAAGAGGCCACTTTTAATGAATCTATTAAATGCCTAGACATTTTTTTTGTCTTACTTCCATCTAAAACCTTCAATGGAGAAAAACCCAATGTTCTTGACAAAGCATGATGCATATGCTTGAGTAGCTTAAGAAGTATAATTGGTAGTGGATTAATCAGGGGGAGAAATTCAAGTTCTTTGGCATCCCCTTTGATTTTGTCATCTCAGCATCCAAAATTTGGTAATATGTCCTTAATAGGATTGAAAATATGATTGTATATTGGATCACTAAGACCTTATCTCTATTACAAAATCTATATATTTACATCAATAACCTCACCTCCACACATGTTTAATATTACTCTTGTTGGGATCACTCTAAATTCTCTTATGATAGTCTAGTCAAGATTACTACATATTTCTTTTGGTCTAATTATAACCAAGATTAGGAATTTCATCAGGTGTCCTAGGATATTTATTGCCTCCCTCATGTTAAAGGTGGCATGGGCATCATCAAAACCTATCATCAATGTATGGAATAGTGTGAAAAGTGGGTTGTTTGGGCTATTTAGGTTAATGAATCTTAGGAAATTATTATTAGACATTGTATTTCCTTATGCTCTTCCTATGGTAAAAATAGTTGGTAGAATATTGGATTCTAATCCCTCATTATCACTACTACTCCTATAAATATTAGTTGCTCCTTTGTAGTCAAAATTATATGGAAGAAATTTTATGTATTCAAATATATATGGTTATTTTGCAAAGGGATTTTCACTAATCATAATTTTTTTACCTCTAGACACTAGATTCTTAAACATGATTTAGAAATTAAGTTTCAATTAAATGATGTGAACTTACCTTCCATCCTTAACATTTAAGAATTACACACTGATGTTATGTTTCACAAGCTTTGTTTGCATCCTCTTATGGCCTGGTGGAAAGACTGGAGGTGGAACTATCATATGAATTTTAAAATATATTATTTTAGTCTTATTTATTAGGTCATGAGTTTGTTATCCTTATCTCTCACCAAGCTCAATAGGCACTAGGGCCTCTAGTCCTCTCCTAATACTTAGCTGACCCATTTGGATAGTGTGTGGCACTCCAATTATGCACCTAATCTAGATCATTTCTTGTGGTCTTTAATTTACTAAGGACTCCAATTCATTGAGAGGCTTCTCCACCTCTGCATTCCCCAAACATTTTATCAAGTTTATAGGAAACCAAAATATTTTAAACATTTATTTAGATTTTAGCCAAAATCTTTGTCTATTTGGTGATGGATTCATTCATTATTATAACGTTATCACCTTAAGACTTTCTCTTAACATTATGTGTCTCTTTCATATTTTTTTAATTAGATATAATTTATTGCGTTTCTCTATAGTTACTTCATATTATCATCCTATTTAAGCATTGGAAAGTTAGGAATAATACTATTTTTACTCATGAGGTCTATGAAATTTTGTCTTTTGTTAATGAAAATGTTGTTATTTCATCAGTTTGTTTACATATTCAAGCCTAAGTTGAGAAGATAAAGTTATACCTCTACCACTTTGAAGAACTCTTCAACTACTGGGGGATTATCCCTTAAACTATGAGTAGAATTTTACTTGATAGCTTACCCTACAATCCATTGTCACCTCCTCTTAGGAGGTGTAGAAGTAAAAATCAGTCATAAAATGGGGGCAACTTTTTTCATCACCTTCCCTTAGGGTGTGGTTTTAGTTATCATGATAAGTTTGATGTTGATCCTTCACATCTAACTTTGGTAAGCACTATTTTTTAGACATACAAAATGATGGTTGGCCTATAACTATTCATGATGACCCCTTAGATTGATAGAATTATCTAGAGATTCCTAATGTGGAACTACCAATTTGGTTAGCACTTCCCAAGTATAATCCTTTGCATCCACCTCATGGGACTGTGGCCTATGTTTTGTGTTTTGTAATATGGTTATTTGTATTTACTTTTAGCAAACCTTGACTACTTGATTTCATTTTATGATATGGATTTATCCCTCAGCATGGATTTTGAGCAATGATTTGTTTAACTACATTATTTTGTAACCTTTTATAGTTACATATTAACTGTTTAATATAATGTGAATCATCCCATAGTAAAATTAATATGCCATAAATAAATAATATTCCTCAGTATGTTTAGATATCATTATAAATAGAGATGTCAGTATGAATAATAAAATGTGACACCAACAAAAAATAAAACAATAATGATCAAGGATATGTGGATGAATGAGAAAGGAGAAATTGTTATGCTAGGGTTTCATGGTTTGTGTCTTTTTGCTTGTATCTTTTGCCCATATTTTTCATACCACTAGGAAAATGGGATTATTTAGTGATGTAATGAATTAAAATACACTCAACATGATGCTCTTTAGGTAGGTAGGCCCTATATTTATGAATTCTCTATGCTTTACTAAATTTTTTGATGTAGGAGATGGAACTAATAGAACCCAAACAACATTGTAAATTTACTTCAAATTTCTAAGACAAGGTAATCTCTTTTTAGAGGTTAGTATTCTTGATGTTTCTATTGAACAATATTACAAGTGGTATGGAAATTACTCTATCATTTATTATTTTGTTGCCTACATCCCCTAAGGGGATGACCTCCATAACTATCTCCTGAACCACTGGGAGTGATTGGGTGTCCATGTCTATGAAATCTAAAACCTTACAAAAAGTTTACTCTTATTTAACTTGAAGGGACCATTTGAGACACAACTAATTCTTGTAAAGTCTAATGTTATGTTCTTTAATAATAAACATGTAATTTAGTCTTCCTGGTCCCATGATTTTAAGGTTTCTAACAATGTCACCTTTCATGTCCCTATCTTGGTTGAGATTCCTAGTATACTAGTTCACCTATGGGATTTTATTCCAAAAATCATCACCCCCCATAGGACACATGGTAATGACTTAACTAGAAAGGTGATTCTCCTCTCACCCTAAAAAGTGAATTTGTGTGGAGACTGACCTATCCAAGGTGCTAACAGAGTTCATAAAAATCCAAGTTCAAGGGACCCAATAGTCACAAAAGGTTATTTATTTCAAACTTTCCAAAATTTGATTTAATTATCAATATTTAGACCACCACATCAAATATTATCCTCATATGAGTCATCCTAAGCCTCCTTAGCTTCTTGCATAGACTGAGAAGCATAGATCAATAGACTAAGTTTATGGGAGGACCAGAGTACCCACCAAAGATTCATCAGGATCTAAGACATATAACACACCCTATCTGCCACCTTGGAAGAAGTTTATCTAGTTATCACACCTTTTTAGGGGACTTCTCTACCATCCCTACCAACTTGGTTCCTCTCAAACTGAAAAGTGTTTCTCTAGCCTCTAAATTTTTTAAGATGCCTATGGATAATGTTCTCTAAACCAGTGGATTATTCTCCCATTAATCCCATAGCCCACCTCATGGGACACTGACTCTCCTTAAGAGGAGAATTTTGCCAAATGTCATTTCATTAAAGCTAGAAGAATCTCATGCCATCACAACACAAGATCTTTATAGTGTTGGAATATTTTTAGGATGAACAAGTGGAGCTTAAAATAAATTATCCTTCCCTATGAATGTGTTATCATGGAATGTTAGTGGTATTATTGTACCCATAAATGATTTATGTGAGATGATTTTAAGTAAATAGGTTTTTTAGATATTATTTATTTTTAGGAAGTTAACGTATTTATATTTCTCATCCAAATGTTCCTACACAAAATTTATGTAGATGCTACTAAGACTACCACCATGTATGAGGCAAGACATGGTGGAACTTGTATTGTAATTAATCCTAAGGTCTCTTACAATATTTTTTCCATGGGGGAGGACCCATCACATTAGGTAGTATGGTTTATTACTTACATTAATGGACATCCATTTGGAATTCTCAACATTTATGTTCTCAATGATAGCCTTGACCACTCCTTGCTTTGGTAATCCTTGGTAGATGGATTACCTCATACCACATGGCTTGTGTGGAATAACTTCACTATGATTTAACAACCCCAAGACAAATTTAGGGCCCTCCATATGCATTAATATGGTGGCAAATGCGAGGATTCATACTATTTCAAAAATAAATGTGGGATTATAAACCCACTCCTCTGGTAATGAACATTTAATCTCATATCTTGGTTTATATGGTCCAACTACTAATCTGGGGATCATCATGTGCTCAAATGTCTTGACCACATTAGGATATCAGAGTAAAATATTTTCTCCTTTTATATCATTGATGGATAACCTATCAATATCTATTCAGGTATTATTTTTCCAGACCACTCACCCATATCCTAAAAAGTGGAATGGATCTCCAAACAATACAATTTTCCATGTAACTAGTTTATTCTCAATACCTCTATTCTAACTCACAATAGTACCATATGACTCATCTAGTAGATTTAGAACCTGGACCCATGATCCTCATACACCACTAGATGGATTGAGTGGTGTAATGAAGCCATTCTGTGCACCACCTCCTTCCTCTGCCACTATGCTAAACATGTTTCCATAATCAATAATCATTCTAAGGAGGCCATGCTCAAGGAGTTAAAATATGTATCCACTTGCCTTGATACTGATCCTTTCAACATATAGTTGTAGAGGCTAGATACTTCCCTCAAACACCACTTCAAAGTGGTAGATAGTCATGTATCTAGAGGCACCCAGCTTCACACTCAGATGCATTAACTTAAATTTAGTGATAAAGCCTCTCAAGAGTTATTCAAAGTAATAACTTCTAATTAATTTATCAGTCAAATTAAATCCATTAAATTGGTTAAATCCTAGTTTACCTCCTAGTATAATATCTCCTCAACCTTTCTCAAGAACTATAAGTAGGTTTTCCATGCCTAGCCTTTCTTGGCTAAGGGATCTGAAGATATTCAAAATTGACTCAATGTGGTGCCTCACAAGCTCAATCCATTTAATTAGTGGCTTTGTGATTCCCTAGTCAACTTGTAATAGCTTATGCAATATTTGAACTATATTAGAAATGATAAATCCCCTAGCCTTGATGACTTCTCTTCTAGATTTTATAGATCAACTTAGGAGTTCACTGGCCCTAACTTATTTCATGTCTATAAAGAAGCCTTAGGAAATCAATATCTTAGACCCATAATCAATCAAGGTAATATCAAATTTATTCCCAAGGATAGAGATACTGAGCTTTTAACCAACTAGAGGTTGATAACCCTACCCAATGTCTCTTATAAGATTATTTCCAAAGCCCCCACCAATCATGTTTGGCTAATATTACCTACCATTATTAAACTAAAACAAAGAATACTTATTATATGAAGATATGCTTTAGATAATCTTATTCTGTTCTAAGAAGGCATGTCTTGGGCCCACTCCTCTTTTTAGATAACTATTTTTCTTAAATTGGACTTTGAAAAGACTTATGAAAAGATTGAGTAGCATTTTTTTCTTTCCATGCTCAAGGCTCTCAACTTTGGCCCCTATTTCATTTATGTAGTGTAGTATTTTCTTCATGTTGCCTCCACCTTACTAAATATCAAACATTCTATTCACCAAGGTTGTCTCCTTTCTCTAACACACTATGCTTTATTCATTGAAGCCCTGGGTTACCTCTTGGCTTTTAAGTCTTTAGAGGGGATCATTTAGGGAATTATGTTTATTAAATACACCTTTTATCTCATCAATGGTAACTTTAAATATGACACCTTTCTCATGATTTAAAATCAAAAGGACACTTTTAATGAAAATTATTAATGCCTTGATATATTTTGTATAGCTTCCATATCTAGCCTTTAATGGAAGAAACCCCATTGTTTTTGTCACAGAATGATCCTTCTACCTAAATAGCTTTGGAAGTTTAACTGGTAGTAGATTTATTGGGGAGAACAATTCAAGTTCTTAGGAAATCCCTTTGCTTTTGACAACTCACCATATAAGTTTTGGAAATGTGTCCTCAAAATGATTGAAAGGAAGATTGAGTATTGGATCACCAAGTCCCTTTCTCTGGAGATAAAGTTCTATATTTACACCAAGATCATAGCTTCCACTCATGTTTAATTTTCCTCTCATTGGGACACCTTTAAATCCTCTTAAGATAGTCTAGCCAAGTTTCTCTAAGATTTCCTTTGGGCTAATTCTAATAGGGCTCAAGGTTTATATTAGCTGGCCTAGGATATTTATTGCCTTCCTCATGATAAATGTGGTATGGGCACCATTAACATCTATTGAAAAAGTATGTCCTTATGTGTTAAATAGGCTATTAGGACTATTGAGGGTAATGAGTATTAGAAAATTCTCCTTTGATATGGTATCTCTCAAGATCTCCCTATGGTAAAACTAGTTGGTATAATAATGGATTTTAATCCCTCCTCATCACTAATGTGCCTATTAAGATTATAGGCTCCTTTATAGTCAAAATTATATGGAAGTATTTTAAAGCAATAAGACCCCACTTAAAGTGTGTAGGGGATGGATTTCACACAAGGTTATCTTTTAAATATCATAACTTATTATGGTCTCCTATCCTCACTAATTCCTCCATCTTCATGGATTAATTACCTAGTATTAAAGCTCTACATTTACTCTACAAAGGGATTCACATTATCTATGATTTAGTTACCTCTAGAGACTATATTTTATGGCATTCTTTAAAAAATGATTTTCAGTTAAGTATTGTTGATTTACCTTCTATCCTTCACATTTACGAATTACTCCATGATGTTGTTCTTCATAATCTTGGCCTATATCCTCCTAAGTCTTGGTGGAAATACTAGACCATGATAAACACATTAAAATAGAGTCTCCTAGTATTATTTATTAGGTGATGATTTGATTATGTCTAACACTAGACAATCTCAATAGGTGTTGGTGCCTTCAATCCACTCCCATGACTTAGCTATCCGATCTAGCTCATGTGTGTCACCCTATCTTGGAGCCCAAGCTAGCTAATTTTATGGTGTTTAATATACCAGGGGCTCCTCTTAGTGAGAGGTTGCTCCACCTCAGTATTATCCATCATTTTTATGACTTGTAAGTGGCCAAAATATTTTAAACATCTATTTTGGTTTTATACTAAATCTCAATTCACATGGTGATGGATTCACTTATTATTCTAACGTTATCATCTTGAGCCTTTCTATTGGTAGTAGGCACTTTTGAGGGACTTTTATAATTGGCCATCCTCTATTTATTTTATTTGTAAATAGTTTACTATTGTCATCCTCTTAAATTTTAGAAAGCTAGAAATAATGTTATTTTTAATAATGAAGCCTATGTAATTTCATTTTCTATTAATGAAAAGTTTGATGTAATTTCATTAGGTTACTTGAAAACTTTAGCTTAATTAGTAAGATGGCACTAGAACTGTGCCACCTAAAGGATCTCTTTGACCACTAGGGGAGTACCCCATATACTATGAGTAGAGTTATTTTAGATGACCCATTCTATGTTCCCCTACCACCTCCTCCCAAGAGGCATAGAAAATGTACCTGGTCTCAAAAGCTTGAAGAAGGGCCTACTTTTCTTCTCCCCCTCCCCTAAGGGGTGGTTAGAGTTTTCATGGAAAGTCTAATGATGGTCCTTAATAGTGGTTTATAGTGAGCATTATTGTTCTTTATCATCCAACTGATGGTTGGTACATCACTATTCATGATAACCTCTTCGATGGTTGGAATTCTGTAGAGATTCCTAACATGAAATTGCCTGATTAATTGTCAGTTCCTATAGATGACCCTTTGCCTTTACCACCTAGGATAGCATCCTATTCTTAAATTTCTAGTTATTTATTTTTAATTGCTCTCATCATGATCTAAACAATTATTTTTGATATTTTGATCCAATTTTATCCTTCAACATGGAGTATGGTTCATAATTTATCCATCTATATCACTTTCTATGCTTCTGTAATTATATTTTATTATTTAATATAATGTAAAATGTTCTAATAGTAATATTATAAATATGTTTTATTATGAATAGTATTAATCTACACTAACATATAAAATATAAAATTAAAACATAGAGAAACATACAACAACATAAACTTAAATTAATAAGGTAAAACACAACATTGAGATGCATAACATTGGTTAATAACAATAGAGTTTATTACATTGAATTAATACATACTAAAAATTGATTAATAGGGATAAGAATAGAGGATAAATGACTATGAAAAAATATAAAATAAACATTAAAAATTTAAACATGACATAAATTAGATGCAATTTTTTATAAAGGATAATAAAAATGCAAAGTAAATTAATTGAATGCCACAAGCTTACAAAGAAGTTAGTTACATACTACACATTCAAGATTCAATATTGAGATGAATATAAAATCTATTATCCATTCAAAGAGAAAACTAAGAGTTGTAGCACCACACACGAGTAGAACAAAAAAATGTCAAGAAAATAAGAAAGACATTTCTACTCATCAAAACTACATGCTTAGTTGTCAATGACGCCACATAGGAATGTGATAGAGAATTTCAATGCCAAGACTGAGATTTCAATTGATTAAAATATAGCTTGATTTATTGGAGCACCTTAATAATGAGAAATAGTCATAAATGTAGTTATGAAATAGTTAAAGTAAGATGTCGATTGAAATAAAGATGGCAAGGTAAACTAAAATATAATGAAATTTGAATAGAATGGTAATGATACCAGATAAGAATAATAAATTTTAAAAAAATGATTAGAATTAATTTCCAATTTTCACACAACCAAACATAATATTACAACTACAAAGGATTTTATAACAATCTAAAACAACTAATGTGATGCTAGAGGTACAATTAATAAACTAGTTTAATAAAAAAAAACTTTATACTTAAATCACATTTACAAATACTTATAATTGATATTAAAATATATAATAGATTTAAAACTAGTAAGATTAATGTAAGTAATGAATATAAATGATGAATATGAAATAATGTTAGCAATGGTTTAATCTCTTGTAAAAACATGTCACAAATTCTTACTTCTCCACACATACACATGTAAAAATGTCAAATTTATACATTAAAATTAAACTGCTCTTGCGCCATGTTATAAATTATGTCAAGATTGGTAAAAAATAGTGTTGAAAGCATGAAATGATGAATGCAAAAAGATAAATGTTACCTCAAAAATAAATAGCTATAATTATGTGAGACATAATATTGATAAGTAAAAAAACTGAATCAATAAAAGAAAACTACATATGTTTTAAGAGGGATTTCAAAACACTATTTTCCATGTACAATTTTAATATATAAAAAAGAGAATGAGAAATATGGGATTCAAGCCATAAGTAAGTATATATTGATTAAATCATATTATTAATTTTTTTGGAAGAAAAATGATTGAGAGGGGGGGGGGGGTGAATCAGTCTTCAAAAACTTACTTATCAACTTCTTTTTAAGAAATCATGAATTAATCAAACAAGTATATAGATCTAGCAAGCATACACATCAATCCAAAAGAGAATGAAACTAAGAACACATCACATATGTGAGAAAACCTCAAAGGGAATAAATCCAAATAAAATATTCAAATGTGATACATTCTTATAAAATAGACACCAGTTTTAGTGAATCTCAAAATTCACATGGAACACCAACCCCAACTAGCTAAGCACCAACTCAGCTAGGATTTAATAAGCACCAACTTGTAAGGAGGCACAAAATCCATAGATGAATTAACACAAAATTAGACACCTAAACCCCTTGATCACATTTATAATACATTTTTATCATATAAAATATGATGATCTCCTTCTTCATCTCTTTTCTCTCTTCTATCCCTCTCAAACTTCCTTCTATGCTTCTTTGCTCAACTAGTCCTCTTCTTGACTTGATTAGGCCATATGACCTTGAATTTCATGAATAAAAACAATTTAAAACATTCATAATATATCATCTACAATTAAATTATGGTATACAATACCTTATTCTACTCTGAAATATGGTATTCTATTTGTTTACTCTGAAATATACAAATCTCTTGTTCATATCTTTCTTGGTTGGCCAAACACATTTTATCCCCTTAGTTAAACCATAAAATATATATTATTACATATTAAAAAAATGTACAAAATTTTATTTGAGTCCATTTAGGTCTGACCTACCTCAATTAGGCCTTATCTCCTTTTTATGTCTCATGGAAACCTAATCCCATTAGGTCTACATTGGAAACATTAAAATTTGACTTCCTTGGAACATATTAAACCACATAAAACAATATAAAAACATCAACTTATAATAAAATAGACCCATTATAATATAATCTTAGTTCCATTTCACTTTCTAACTCCAATCACAACTTGGAACACACCATTAACACTATTCACAATTAGACCTATGTATACCCAAAAAGTTTGTTTTGAACAACTGAGGCATAAACAAAATTTTTAAGAAAAAACATGGAAAAAATAATATTTACATAAGTTAAATTACCTTATATTCATTACCATATTATTTATACTTCACAACTCAAGGTAAAAGGACTCAAACCCTTATGTGTAAATAGGTTAATCAAAACTGTCAACTAGCCTCAAAACATAGTCATACAAACGTGAACTTATGACACATGAGAGAACACAATAAAATAATTAAAATTAATTAAAATTATATTAAAAAATACTTTTATCAACCTAAAATATAAATATCATAATCTCTAATAACAATTATTGGTCTTGTTGACCAATTTGTTGAACTTTTCTCTCATAGACCTTACTCAGCCAGACAAGCCATTTTGGCTTCTAAATTTCCACTACATTCACTAAGTAAAAAAATTTATTAAAATAATAGATAGTATATAAAAGTACCAAATATAATAACAATGTTTATTAAATGCTTCAAATCAAAGCATAAATCCTCAAATTCATCATTACAACTTGCTTACCCAAAACTATTAGTTTGCCTTAAAGAATAATTATGGTGAAATTGACTTTTGACACATGTATGACCATTTTTAGAGAATTAAAATTAATTTTTATGATATTATTATATCATTATAAAATTATTAAATACAAATATAAAAGTGTAAATTGACAATATTGGTATTGGTGACCAATCTTATAACCTTACACCTTGACTGTCTCATCTACACTAGACAAGTTAACTTATGAGCAACATTTTCATCATATACACTAACCTAAAATAATTATACACAACATGAAAATGTATTAAATTTATTTGAAGATGTCTCCATGAACTTTTATTCATCCCTATTTAATGATAAGATATCCCTAATCAACTTCTCACTTCTGTCTGGCTTGCTCACTATTTTCACCATTAGGCCTGTTATCATTTGGTCAACTTGAATGACCAGTTTAGCACACTTGATGGATATATCATAATTAAAAAACCACCATGAAAATAAAATAAAAGTATAAATATTTATCCTCCAGCCATTTAACAACTTTGACTTGGCCAAATCTGACTGCTACAACAAATCTTAGAGAAATGAGGCCTTTCTTGTAAGGTCCACTCACTCACTTGACAAACAAATCACACTTAGAGGTTTATGGGAGATTTTATTAAATTATAAAATAATTTTTATATTTAATTTATACCATTATAGGATATTTTTAACAATATATTTCACATCAGGTCAGTGTTAGGGTTTTAGAGATGGTTAACATTTTTTCTAGTGTTAACAATTGTTCATAAAGGAGTGCCCCTCATTTATAGAAATAATGAATAGAGATATTATGTAGGAAAATTACCCATATATAATAAATATCTCAAGTTCCCAGGCATATTATTCATGTGCTAATGAACACTTGAAAGTCCTCAGTTTGAGAACCCTTCATTATGTTCACTCAAGAGACCTCAAAAATGCTTTTCATGCCTTTTATTGAACATTTTGACCTAAAAAATGGTTAAAAAACCTAGGAAAATATATCACACAACTAAAAATTAACACATTCTCATTCTTATCTTGAAAATTTGAATCTCATACCTCATTTAGCCACCATCTCTCTCTTTACTTCCTCAGACCTTGACTTGCAAACCACACTAGGCCTTCAAATTAACATTCAAGACTCATTCCATGTAATTTCCACCTCGCTTACATGATCACACAACATATCATTATAAAAAAAATTGAACATATTTTATATGCCTTAACAATAGATCATGATGCTTTATTAGGCTAAGCAAGGTCTAGAGGTGGTCTAGTTGCATATTAGGACTTAAGGTATTATCCCTATAGGCTCAACTCAAAACTATCTTGAGTGCTCGAATTCCTCATAATAATTCTCAAATAACCATATACAATAGATTATTATTTTTTTCATCCATCTCACTAGGGCACCAAGCTCATACCTTCTCACAAGATCTGTTTATGTAATGACCAGTGTCATGACTAGGCTTTTCAAGTACTTGAAGCTTGATAACTACCCTTGAAACACTCCTTGGTAGTTATAAACCATGATCACATTCATTTTATTCTCCTTCAATAATATCATATCTCTACACATACATATTCATTTTCATTAGGCACATGCTTATGATATGACTATGCTTCTCAAGACACCTTTTACTCAAGGACTAGTACTCAAAACATGATTACCTTGACCTAAATATTTGACATCAACCTTAGAATAATCATTATATTTCCTTGAAATTATATATCAATATAGATACATTAGGTTACCTTAAAATTATCTCTTTTTACATCGTTCATATATCACAGACCACTAACCATGCATCTTCCCTGGATTTACATTGATGTTAATGATATAAACCTTGACATCAATGACAACACTTCTCAAAAAATTCCCCCTTTTTCATTAATATAAAAATATTCTTCAAATTGATCAATCTTATCTCCATTAGTCTAGTTAATCTCCCTTCTTGGAGTTTCCCCCCTTTGACATTAATGACAAAGGTTTTCAACAATTATATCTGGAATCACACCTTTTTTTTGATAGTTAAACACATAGAATATTAAGTATTAAATAAAATTTATACCCCTTACTCCATTCATAATTAATTAAGATTAACTCATATTACAAGACTATTTATCAACATATATTAATCTCAGTCAATAACTTTAATAGCTCCCCCTCAAACCAAGCATCCACCATGCTTCTGCTAACTTGAAATGTGTCTCCATGAAGCATAGTATATTCACCTCTTTCATAGAGAACTAAAATTACAAAATTCTAGGAGATTCCCATATATCCATGCTCTCACAAGACTAAATATCCTTCTGTATCCTTTTATACTTGATTGGCATTATAGGGTTGGCCTCTACATCAATTATTTGATCATCAATTTTAGCTACCAATAGACATTCCTAACTTGATTTCGATCTGATGTATGATCTATAACATCAAATAGTCCACTTGAACTTATAGATTGATCATGACTCATATTTAATATCTTTGGTTTACATACACTAATTTTCCTTCTTTCTTGCACTCCAAGGGCTTTAAACCTCCTATTTTGACTTAATGACCTTCTAACTCTGTTAGGAAAAAATATAGTAATGTGTCCTATATTATGACAACTATATCAAACCACCTTATACATACCATTTGACTAATGCAAACTATGACTCCTTCCATAGTCCCATGCGTACTCATTCTTTTAGGATCTTCTACATTCTCTTACTCTATGACAAAACTAACTACATACAAAATAGTAACCATTGAATTAAATATCATACCTCATGACATTAAGCTAATTGATATGTTTTTTTTATGTTAACCTTGTTTTATTTAATAACCTTCTCCTTGACTTGAGATGCCTCATTTTAATCTTCTTTGAATCCAAGACTTGTGGACTTGTCTCATTACTTGAAAACTTTTGACTACTCAAGATGTCATCTAGAGCCTTAGTTATCTTTTAAAACTTCACAAAGGTTTTTAACTTAATAGAGCTTCATCCAACTCAAATTTTAAATATTTCACTTTAGTTTCATTCTTGGTGCATTCTTCCTATTTATCCTTTAGGTTTGTATTGAATATCTCCATTTGTGCTTCAATTTGATTGATTATCTCATCATAATCCTTATAAGTGCTAGTCATTCTCTCCTCAAACATGAAAATATTCTCCTCATAGTGCTCAAATAATGATATTATTTTGTGATTATTTCTTATTTGGAACTTAAACTCCTCTAGATCACTCACCAGTTCTACCTCAAGGTTCACTTTAGCTTCTTCTTCATCTGATTCTTTAAAACCATAAGGACTTTCCTTTTTGAGAAACCCTCATTATGTAATTCAAATGCCATGATTAAGGTTTCATTATTATCATGTTTAGGTTCATTAGTACCATCATCACTATTATAAATTGAGTCACTTAGATCATATGAGTTATCTTCTTTTGTTTAGAAACTTCTATTACTCTTGAAATATCCTTTCCTACCTTCAAACTTATTGAAATCCTTATTTTTTTAGCTTTATAGGCCTTATTATCATCTCCATAATGTTAATCATGTTATTAATCATGCTTAGTCTTATCCTTATTAGGACACTTGGATGAAAAGTAACCAATCTAGCCATAGTTAAAACATTTGAAGGGTAACTTACCCTTGTACTTACCTAAGCCGAATCTCAATTTCCTTGTAAACATGACTATTATTTGATCATTATCAACATCAAAACATTCCTTGTCCTTAACCTTTTCAAATTTTGACTTCTCAACTTTGAAATCTACTTAATTTTCCTGAGGTTTTCCTTTATTTTTTCTCATGTCATAGGCAGTCGTGATGCCATGAATCCCATCCATCTCTATCTTTGTCCAATTTTTTCATCTCTTCTACTATAGATAAATTAGAATAAAACTTAGGAATTAGTTATCTTGATACATTTTGAAAAAATATAGATTATTTAACTTATTCTCCTAATCCTCTAATGACATTGACAACTTCATCAAATTTCAATAGGTAAGATGTAATTATTCATCTTTAGTCATTTTTAGACTTCTAAACTATCTTCAAGTGGTCTGGAACTTGGCCATGTTCACCTTGGTATCTCCTAGATATATGGTATTAAAATTTTCTCATATCTCTATAGATGATACATAGTGTGTCTCCTTCACAAGATCTACCTCTAATAATCCACAAAGAATGTCATTCAATATCTTAAGAGTTATTTTCACTAGTCTTCTTACCTACTACTTCAGTTCGTAGAACAAGAGGAGTATTATAACCATCAAAAACTAACTACCAAATATCATGACCTTGATAACTCAAGTACATCTTCATCATGAAATTATAAAATTCATAATCAAATCCATTGAATAGCTAATCCTTATTGGTAGGGAAACCATCTTGATCTTGTTGACTAGTCATCATTGCTTCTAAGATCTCCTTTAAGCTTTTATAACTAATTCAAAGGACCAGGCTCTAATACCAAATTTTATATTAAAAATTAGTAGGAGGAAGGGTTAATGGTCTTCAAAAACTTACCTATCAACTTCACTTAAGTAGTAATGAACTAATCAAACAAGTATATAGATCTACAAGCATAAGCATCCATCCACAAGAGCATAAAACACAAGAACACATCACATATGTGGAAACCCTTAATTGGAGTAATAACCACTAATATATACAAATTTAATACATTATTATAATAAAATACCAATTTTAGTGAATTACCAACTTCGTATGGAGTACCAACCCCAACTAGCTAAACACCAACTCAACTAGGCTTTGACAAGAACCCACTTGCACGAAGGCACCAACCCCCTAGATAACTAAGCAAAAGATAATCCACTTTAAAACCTTTATCACCTTTATAACAATTTCTTATAATATAATATATTATTACCTCATTTAGCTATTCTTTCTCTTCTATTCATCTTAAACTACCTTATAGGCTTCTTCACTTAACTAGTCATCTTCTTGACTTGATTAGGTCATATAACCTTGATTTTCATGTACATAAATTATGTCAAAAATTCATCAAATATCATTTAAATTATTATTATGGTATACACGTCCTTATTATTCTCTAAAATATGCTATTTTATTTGCTTACACTCTTCACATCTAAATAGGCTTAAAAAATCCTTGTATATATACAAGTCTCTTATTCATATCCTTCTTCATCAGCCAAACATCTTCAACCCCTTAGATAAAAAATGGAATATATCTTATGAAATATAATAAACATGGATAAAACATTATTTTAGTCCCTTTAGGTCTTACCTGCCTTAATCAAGCCCTATCTCCTCATTAGGCCTCATGGAGACCTCATCCCATTACGTCTACTCAGGACACATTACACTTTCCCTTCCGTGGAACACATTAAACCACCTCACACAATAGTAATTAATAATAAACCACAAAAATATAAACTTTATAATCTCATATTAGGTCCATTTCATGTTTTAACTCCAATTGCTGCTTGAAGCACGCCATTAACATTGTTCATAATTAGGCATGTGCATACCTAGAAAATCTATCTTGAACAACTGAAGCATACACACAATTTTTAAAAAAAAAATGGAAAATATAATACATAAAATTTTTACATTGCCTCAGGGTCATCAACCATATACTTTATACTTCACAACTCAGGACAAAAGGACTCAAACCCTTCTTTGTAAATAGCTTACTTAGAACTATCAACTAGCCTCAAAACACAGTCATAAAAACTTGAACTTATAACACCTAAAGAAACACATAAAATTAATTAAAATGATCCTAAAATATCCTTATAATATAATCAAACAAAAATATCATAATATCTAATGCTAATTATTTGTTTTATAGACCAATTTGTTGATCTTCTCTCTCACAGACCTTACTCTGCCAGACAAGGCATTTTAGCTTCAACATTTTCACTAATTTAAATGAGTATGAAACATTATTAAAGTAATTTATAGGATAAATAATTATAAAATAGAAACACCATATACATTATATGATTTAACTCAGTTCATAGAGCCTCAAATTCATCACTACTACTTGCTTACCTAAAACTATTAATTTGCCTTGAAGCATAGTTATGGTGAAAATGAACTTCAACACCTATATGATAAATTTTAAAGACATAAAATTAATTTTTATGATATTATTATATAATTTTGAAATTATTAAATATAAATATAACATGGTTAAATTCCAACATTTTTCTTTTAGACCAATCTCATAACCTTACACCTTCACTATTTCATCTGCACTAGATAGGTCAACTTATGGGCAAAATTTTCATCATATCCATTGAAATAAATAACATATATAAAACATTGAAATTTATTAAAACTATTTAATAATGTTTCCATTCACTTTTATTCATCCCCATTCCATGATAACACATCCTTAATCAACTTCTCACTTTTCCCTAGTTTTCTCACTATTTGCACCATTAGGCGTATTAATGACTAGTCAACTTGAATGAATTATTTAACATTATTGAGGGATAGATATAGCTCAAAAACCACCATTTAAATCAATTAAGATTTTAAATATTTTTTATCCATCCATTTAAAAACTTTTACTTGGTAAACTCTAACTGTTACAATAAGTCTCAAAGAAATAAGGCCTTTCATGTAGGGTCCACTTACTCACTTGACAAACCAGTCGCACCTAAAGGTATTTGGGAGAGTTTAATACATGGTGTAATAGTTTTTTAGTCATTTTAGACCATTATAGGCTGTTTTAAACAAGATATTTCACATTAGGTTAGTGTTAGTGTTTTAGAGAGGACTAACATTGTTTCTAGTGTTAGTTATTGTTCATAAAGGACTACCCCTCATTTCCAAAAATAATACATGGTTATATTATAAAATAAAATTATCCATCTCTCCTCAATATCTTAGGTTCCCATATATAGGTTTCACATGCCAATGAACACTTGAAAGTCCTTGAGTTAAGAACCCTTTATTATGTGCACTAAAGAGACCTCAAAATAACTTTTCATGCCTTTTATTACAAATTTTAACCTAAAAAATTGTCAAAAAAAATGGTAAAATATATAAAACCACTAGAAATTCTCACATGTTCATTATTACATTTTTATCTGAATCTCATACCTCATTTGGCCACCATCTCTCGCTTTACTTCCTTAGACCTTAACCTACAAACCACATTAGGATTTGAAACTAACCTTCAATATATTTTTTCCATGTAGTCTCCACCTCACTTAAATTTTCAAAAAACATCTCTCATTCTCAAAAAATTCAAACATATTTTATATGCATTGACAATAGATCATGATGAATTATTAGGCCAAGTAGGGTCTAGAGGTGGTCCATTTACATACTAAGACTTAAGGTCTTACCCCTGTAAGCTCAACTTAAAACTCTCTTATGTACTCTAATTCCTCATATTAATGATTAAAAAACCTCATATATCCTCTTATTCATCTATAAATCCATATCACTCAGACACCAAGCTCATACCTTCTGACAAGGTCTCTTCATGTAATGACCAGTGTCATGACTAGGATTTTGAAGAACTTAAAGTTGATAACTAACTTTAAAACACTCCTTTATGATTCTACACCTTTATCACATGAATTTTAGTCTCATTAGACAATACTATACCTCTACGCATACCTCTTCATGCTCATCACGTACATCCTAATGATATAACTATGCTTTTCATGACTAGGCTTCTCAAGACACCTTGTACTCAAGGAATAGTACTCAAAAGATGCTTATCTTGACCTAAATATTTTACATCAACCTTATAATAATCACTAGGTTTCCTTAAAATTATGTCTCAATAGAGAGACATTAGGTACCCTTCAAATTATCTCTAGTCACATGGTTCGTATCTCATAGACAACTAACCATGCATCTTCACCATATGTACCTTGACATAGATTACATCAACCTTGACATAAAATGACATAAACCTTGACATCAATTCTAACACTTATCAACACTTGTGTAAATGGACATCAGTGAGATCTCATTAAATAGAGCTAGAGGGAAATAAGATTTATCGTATAACCTTCTTAGTGTGTGTCAAATGTCCTTACTCCCCATAAGGTAAGGTTTAATCATGTGACAAATGTGGAGGGAGTTACATGTGACATGTAACTCTAAGATTTCCTAAAAAATAAAAAATAGGTGTGACACCTCATAAATACAAAATAATTTAATTTATCATAATAAAAGATAAAAAATTAAATAGAATTAGGATTAACCTAAATTAACTTAAATAAAGATTAATCACCAACATTTCTCATTAAATATAATTATTTAATCTTGAACGTAGTGAAAAGAAAGTGATCCTAATGAATGAATCTTAATATGTATTTTACATAATTTTTTTAATAATTTATTTATCCAACTTTATGAAATAAGGTAAAAGACCCAAAATAATGATTTGAATGATGTAAAATATTTTTTATTTAGTGGGGCATGATCAGCCTATGTGAACAAGTGTATGATATAATTCTTATTCATCTATGGAAAACTTCTCATGGAATCTCAAGGACAAATGTCCTAAAGTGGAAATAATTTGAGGATTATGTTATGTAGTTTAAGAATTTGACATTAAAATTTATATATTATAGTGATATCAAAAAATGATTTGAAACTAAATTGGCATTAAATGCTTAGAGGAATAAAAAATAAGACTCATGTAATTGGGCACAAGTTAGGTGGATTATAGTGTGTCAACAATTATCATTATAAACTTCATGTTATAAAATTTATGTGTCTATAATAAACAGTAATAATGGGCTAGAATAATGGCATATCAATCTAAAATGAGACATAATGAAGAAAAAAGTTATGAAAAATAAGGTATTTTTCAAAATAAAAATAGGATATAGATATCCAAGTTAAATAAAACTATGGATAGTTAAAGACTTAAGTGACATTAAAAATAGGATGAGCATAGAAGAAATCAAAATGAACCCAAAATCCATACATGAAGAATGTGAAATAACAGGCACTATAAACTATAAAAAATAGGTAGTGAAACATAACATTCTATGCGCACTATATTTTTCATTCCAAGCACATGGGATTGGTAAATAATAGAAACAAATAAAACTATATTTCTAACTATCTATGTGTGCATATTGTGCATATAAGACTACCTTCATATCTTCATGATTAGTACCTATATTTTAATATCCCATGATTTTTATTAGTTTTATTTGATAAATTATATGTTATTTGTTTTGGCATAGAGTTTTTAAGGCTTAAACATTGATTTATATGATGAAACTTGTTATTTTAAAATTATTTTAATTAGATGTGTCATGCAAGAAACAATTCATTACTGAAACCACACAAAAATAGGTCATTTTTATTACAATTATAAATCAAATTATACACAAATTCATATCCCATTGGCCATCCATATTTTTTAAATAAAATGCATAATGTGTCCAAAACACGTTCATGTCTAAACAGCGTAGATGAAAATGAGAAAATGGCTTCATGGTCTATATGTAATCAAACCAACCTTACTCTAATTATATTTAATACTCTCAAACAAGTTTAAAATTTTCTAGTAAAACATAGTGGTCCCAAAGAAATGAAAGTCTAAAATAGATGCTCGACTAATAAGAGGTGGGTTTGAGAAACCACTAGTATGAATAGTTTATCCAAAATCTCAATAAGATTCAAGAAGGACCACAAAAAATATGACCAATCATAGGGATTGGTTCACACATGAAGTCACAACTTGAATATATTTTAAATTTGACTTACCTTATTACAAAATTTTGTAGCATGGAAGATGTATACTCTTCATATGATCTCAAAATTGGTCTAAAGTTTCCTTTCTTATCTCTTTGAGGATGGAGCATTCCATCTCAACCATTGTATTCAGTAAATGATGAGGAAACCTTATAAATCCTTAAATATTGGATATGAAAGTTTTAAATCAATCTTTATGATTCAATCTTATATTTTTAGAGAGAGGAAGGAGGTTTTGGAAGATGACTTATCCATATTCATCCCTCTTTTCCTTCCCCATCCTTGGATGACTGCCATTAATGCAGTCTCTAATATTTTTCCTCTTTTCCCATTTTTTTTTTTAATTTTGTATATTTATCTCAATATAAGCATGCTTGGTTTGGTTTTTTAGGAACTGATATTATCAAAAAAAATTCTATGTCGATTCAAATTCTTATATTTTTTAAAAAGGTCTTTAGGATATCCAAGTTGACCACATCCATTAATTACCACCAACAATGTCAAATAAGAATGTAAATTTCTTTTTAAGGTTTAATATTTAATTTTTAACTCATATAGAAGGGAAGAGTAAATTAATTTGGGTTACCTTTTGTGTCAAAATGTCCCAGGACTTCTAGGACAAAAGTGTTTAAATTGCCTCTTGTGGAGAAAAAAGTCATATATTGAAAACTATGTAGACTCAGGACTTAAATAATATACCATATAGAATAGGGGGAAAATGTGTGGGAGGGAGTCCCTTTTGAGTCACTCTACCTCTAAGTCTTTGAATTTCCATAACAAATTTCAAAAAATTATTTGAAGTCTAATCATAATAATTTTAGTTTTATTTTATAAAAATAAGATAAAAATTAAAGCCACAACTTTATGAAAAGGCATAGATTTTAAAAAATTAATATTAAATAAAATCTAAACATGTTTCAACACAATAAAATGCTTATCCTAATGGGTGGTGGTCCACTATATTGATTCCAATGTCTAAAACCAAGTGATCATGAGGAGTTAACTACAAGGATTAAAGCCATGTGGTCTCCCCAAACAACAACACTAATCACCAATACATAAGTCATCATGGTGACCACTAAGTAGTAACTCACTCGCCCATATGTCCTTAGCCACACACTGCATGGCCATATGGGCTAATAATGGCAAAATAGTTAAGGTAACCTAAAAAATTAGGTATGTGTCATTCCAAAGAGATTTTAATAGTGAAATTGCCCCATTAGTAACTGGCATTATAAAATTCATAACAACCTAGTTGGAGATTCTAAATCTATGAAACAAAAGGCAAAATATCATAATATTCTCATATAAAATTGGATTTGGAACTTTTATAAATCATATATAATTCACAAAATTTGATGAATATTAAGCAAACTATAATGGAAATTAAGAAACTTTAGTAATTTGACTTTAAAAATTCATATAAATTAAATTATTTGTCCTAAAATTAAATTTTAAATTTTAGTATAATATAGATTATGCATATTTTAAATTGAAATTGAAATTTGAAAAAAATGTTATATTGAAAATTGTATAAAATTTATTGTAAGTGATTATATCCCTTCTCGGGCTTAATGGAATCAAGTCAAATGAGAAAATGAAACAATTTTTTAGTTTTATTTTTTAAAAGTTGTAGAACATATAGAGAATGATATTATTCAATAATTTTTTAAAAGTTTAATCAAAACATAAAATAATATTTCATTGTATTTACTCATCATACTTTCAGCTGCAACTTTATAATAAAATAATGTATAAAAGATCTACTCATTATGTATGTACCTCATTTATTCCACTTTGCTGTCATCACTATTCATTGAATAACTTTTTCACACTATCGTATGACCAAAATCTAAATTATTATATCATCGTACATTATCAATTTGACTATCATTTTCATCCCAAATCATGATGATATGTCATTAATCAAGTATTATACCATAATATATCATCAATTTTGACAGCCACATCTTAAATCAAATCATCACTTTAAATATTTAACTTAATTAATGAACAGTTATTTGATCTTAAATATTGAAAAAATCATCACAAATCAAATCAATGACTATTAGCTAATCAAATCAACTCATTGAGTTAATTAATCATAATAAAAAACTTCATAAAATTGGCTAATTATATAAATATAAAAAATTAATCTATTTGGTCACAAGTCATTGATATCACCTAAATATATCCAATTCCCATGAAAAATAAAAAACTTAAAGGAAAAGAGAAATTGACCAGTAAATATATTTTTCAATTTAAATTTCATAACTCATGAAAATACCAATCCAATTTATATCCATTTCTCATAAATGTAATTTGTTACACACTCTAAACCTTCATAAATGGAATTTTTTTACATATTCAACGACCTCACATATAAGATGAAAAGGAACAATCCTCCAATCTTGATATTGAAGTCAATCTAATGGTCAAAATCAATTTATAAAATCTATAAAATAAGGGGACACCCTCCTTTTTTAACAATCAATTTTATGCTAATGAAGTGTTGTCAAAGTAATTATTTATAGCTTCAATCAATTCATTAGTCATGCAATAAAAACAACATATTTGAAATGAGAAGCACCGCCACTTTTGTCCACATGATGTAAAAGTATTTTCAACTACATCCCAATCACATATGGAGAAAATCATACATCAAGAGGAGTTCTTATACTTGTAGTAAGTGAATGTATTTCTCACTTTGCTCAATTTAAGGTTTAGGCTTTATTGACTTAGTTATAAACATCATCCACTATTTTGTTTTAGTTACTAACTATTTGTATTTTGTGCTAACTCAAATATTGAATGTGTGTATATATTTTTACATCGTTGGTAGGAATACAAACCCAATAATCATCCTAAACTATTTATCAAAAAATTCCAAGATATTTTGAATAATTTAAGAAAAAGTTGTCAAAATATATTAAATTTTAGGTTGTCATAAATTCACGGTGGTTTCTTGTCATATAGCAGATTCACACCCAAAACTACTGGATTAAATTTTTGCATTATAATATTAATATCTTGTGTACGAATATTATCTATCAAACTTTAACAATAAAACCCTAATAGTTATAAAGTTGTCAGATTGCTCTTGGATCTTTGAACATCACAGATTCCATGAAAAACCTATGATAGATGAGAGTAAGACTATAGATAAAAAGTGATATTCATTAATGTACATTAGGAATTAACTAAATGGTACAAATTAGGTACATTATATAATGATATATTATATTACCATAAAGGTAACAACTCAAATCAAAATTAGAAAATGCATTGTATGTTCCCATATTGACCTTAACAACCCTAAGCAAGTTGACTAATAACTATGTAAGTAAAAAAAAGGTGGGAAAAATATTATAGTGACATTTCCATTAAAGTGTAGCTTAGGTGGGTATAAAACTTGATTCTAGACAACTAACCTTGATTAGGTACCCAATTATAATGGAAATCTCATAAATTATAAAAAGGGAGAAAACTTGCAGGATAAAATTCCTCTCCAAAAGAGAGAAAAGAAGAGAAGGGAGATAAAACTCCCTAATAGAATCTAAAACTACTTGAAGCCATCTAATATCCTACAACGTAGATCCTAAAAGTGACTATGGATCAAAAGTAGATGTAATAAAGAGAGGATCACACTAGATAGTGAATTAGTCTACCAAGAGCCTAATAGATCTTCAACCAATGTGTGATTCTTATCCAAGGAACTATTTTCATCATAAAAGATAAGAGTACCAGCTTATCTATGGAATCATGGTAAAATGTGATTAATGGAAATGAAAGAATATTGAATGCCTTAAAATTATGGTATAGACTACATGGTGTTTGATGTATCATGGATTAGTATTTTTGTTCCCTGTAATGTCTAAAGCAAGCTAGGGGTAGGTTGATCAGGGAATAATTACTCAATATATGGAGGGTGATAAGGATATTTTGGAGGTGTTTACCCATCATTGTTGTAATCATCTATATTATAATAAGAGTAATCAATATCATAGGTGTGTTTAGGCTCATAAATGTCATCAAGTTCAGGTGAGTTCAAAGAAAGAAAGTATGAAGGAGAGTAAAGAGAAAAGTAAGAGAATTTATATAGCTAATTCTTATGATCGACCATTCCTTCTAACCAAATAGAATCACAATGTAACTCTTTAATATATACTAAATATGTAGTGAACTCAACTCATATGCTCAAACCAAGGTGAGTGATATCATAAACTAATAAGAGATTAGTTGAAAATGAGGGAACACATAGAACATTATTTAATGTTGAACTACTCATTTCAATATACCCTCTCCTAAGAATCCTTTTAGAAGCTTCATCACCCAATTTTATTGATGATATGTCACATGGTTATAAATAACTAAACTCTATTTGTGAAGAGGCCATGTGATATGAAGCACTAGAATTAATGTCCCACGTAGGAGTCAAAGGTATAACTAAAAATAGGGCCTTATATTTTGATTTCCCCTTACTATTATCCTTTTCCAATTATTTACCATGGTAATTTACCTCAGAGGATTCATGGGTTGATGAACTCTAAATGGTAGAATTAAGGATGCTAATGTTCTACTTATTGAGCATCTTAGTAAACTGGTCAATTTGAGTCTTCAATTTTTTCTTTCACCTATATTTCCCAAGTAAAACCCACATTTGATCAAAAAAAATTTAGGCTTAGAATTGTAGTAAGAGGTCTCATGGTTGGATTTGTAAGTGGGAGGATTTTATTCATTCCCTTGATCCTTTTTTTCTATTTCCTCTCTTAGTTGTTTGAAGCATTTTATTTCTTAGCAAAAAATTCATGAGATTTTGAGGTCTTCACTATGCCCATATGTATCAACTTATCTTTCTTATAAATCATGTCATCAACAAAGGTATCTAAACAAGGAGTCTTCCATGTGGATCCAAGAGCACTTTTCATGGCATGGAAAGTGGACATAAACATAGAATAGTCTACCCCCAATTTGAAGAGTATAAACAAAACAAGTTGATCATCTTTCCAAGATATTCCACATTCTTCTAACTATAACCTCAAACATTTAAGCTTAGTGATTAAGTCTTATAGTGTGTCAAATTCACCCAAGCTCAAATTGATGAAATCATTATTCAATTTATGACCTCTCATCACATCCTACTTCTTAAACAGTTTTTCTAATGTGGCTCGTACTTCATTTGGTGTTTTATCAAATTCAATGAGAAAATGTATGTTAGGATAAATAGATAAACTGAGACAAACATGAGATTGATCAGATATGTTAAACCTTTTATTTTTCTCTACATCTACTAAAGGTTTAGTTTCATAATTCATAATAATCCTATAAAATCATTATTTTCTAGAGAAAGTAACACATTGTTTTTCCATTCATGATAATTGAACACAAGTAAGTGTAGGGAATTTGGGGTCCAAAAGTGGGTCTTAAATGGATATGTTTTTCCTAAAAATCATGAAACCTAGACTTATATAGATTATTTTAGATATATAAACTCACAATTTGAAGATGTCATATGAAGATGAATTGTAGAATTTTGATTCTATTTTATAAACTTCTATTTTTTTAAAAATGGTTAGGTAGGTCAAACATGTTAAAGTCAAAGAGGTGGTAATATTTTTTATAAAAATCATACTAGATAGTTGTTCATCCTCCCCACCATTTTTTTAGCATCATTTTATTTTTATTTAAACTACTTGTTAGAAAGCTATGTAAGATAATATAGTTTGAAACCTATATTTTTATAAAAGTAATTAATGGATTTTTTCTACTAATTTTAAAAGTTAGTATACCATCAAATATGAAAAAAATTGTATATCTAACTGTATTCCCCCTAATTACCTCAAAAAATTTAAAAAATAGATTTTTCTTATTTAATGTGTATAGAATTAGGTCTAGTTTGCAACCATATGTTTCTTTTCTAGTTTGGATCAATGAATTAAGAGATACATAAACAAAGATGAACATGAATACTTGAGGAAAATAAGAATATAAAATGTATACTTAGTCATTTAATAAATATAAACTTTAAAGTAATGAAAATATTGATATATATATATATATATATATATATATATATATATATAAAGATGAACTTAGTCGATGTTGCAGTACTATTTTCAAGGAAAATTTTGATAAAATGGATAATAGCTAGCATTTTTTATTGTTTATAAAAAACATGTATTCAGTTGTGTTTTTTGTAGGTCCATTCTTGAGGCTGAGGAATCCAAGCCATTCCCTAGCCTTAAGGAATGTGCTTTAAATTTCAAGGCAAAGAATTATGTGTGATGAATTACTTTGTATGTGGAACTGTCACATACATAAAACTACTATGTACAAGGAGCTACCACATACATGAAACTTCCATGTACATGGGATATTGTAAAAACATTCCATGTATGTATTTAACTATCTTATTTCATGGCCTTAGAATATTAAAAATTTATTAACATTAAATTTTTATACATCAAGAAAATATAAACAAGTAATTGTGATTTTGATCTTGATGTCATTGGCACAGCTAAATAGATTGTGACTAAAAAATGTTACTTTGGGTATCATTAGCCCTAACATAATCATAGATAGAGTAAATCATTCAATTGGGCCAATAAGTAATGTAATTTTCACTGAATTGAGCCTATTGAACATAGTTATTATTGTAAAGGATGTTAAATGGGGTTAAATAGATTGCTTTAAGGTTTAGGGAACTCACAATTTTGGGTTTAGCGTTTTGGGTATATAGGGTTTAGTTTTTAGGGTATAAGGTCCAATCATGAATTCAATAAGGCATACAATAAATGTTGTTTTTTAGGGGACAAAATGATTTTTTTAGAATTTTAAGAGTTTATGATTTATGATTTTGGTCTTATATTTTAGGTATTATGGCATATGGTTTTTGTTTTAGGGTATGTAAGGTCTAATCACAAATGAAATTATGGAAAATTTGAGCTCCTTGAACCTATTCATTACTACATAATGTGATTTTGGGCTCAAATCTCCCTTATGTCACCATAGATTAACTTAATCAATTGGGGAAATTATTGATGTGATTTAGGCCAAATTGAATCCTATGAACCTAATTAACAATTAATGGAAATGATGTCAATTGTGGTTAAATCATTTGGTTTAAGGTTTAGGAATTATATTATTAAGTATATGCAAGATAGGGTTTAGAGTCCAATTTTGAAGGAAATTGATGATAATTTGAGTTGATTAAACCTAGATTTGTAACCACAATATGTTTCAAGGCATATGATTTATGTTTTAAGATGAATTATGTCTAATTACAAGGGAAATTAGGGACAACTTGATCTATTCAAATCTATTTGTGATTATATAATGTGATTCTAGGTTTAATTGGCCCCTAGGTCACCACATATTAGATAAATTAGTCAATTGGGGCAATGAATGATGTGATTTAGGTCAAATTGAGTCTTATGAACCTAATTTTTATTGTAAAAGATGTTAATTGAAGCTAAATCATTTGTTTTTTAAGGTTTAAAATTTAGGGTTAGGATTTAGGGCTCATGATCTAAGGTATATGTGACATAGGATTTAGGGTTGAATTACAAAGGCAATTGAGGACAATTTGAGCTGATTAAACCTATTTGTAATTAGAATGTGTTTTTGGGCATAAAGTTCATGTTTTAATGTGAAAATGTCTAATTTTAAAGAAACTTAAGGCTAATTTAATCTCATTGAACATATTTTTACATACAAAATATAATTTTGGGCTCAATTGGCCCCTAGATCACCATAGATTGAGTAAATTAGTCAATTCTGGAAATGAATGATACGGTTTGGACCAAATTGAGCCTTGTGAACCTAATTTTTATTGTAAAGTATGTTAATTGCATGGCTAAATAATTTGTTTTAGGTTTTATAATTTAGGTTTCAAGGTTTAGGCATTATAGTTTTAGGTATATGCAGGATAGGTTTTAGGTTTTAGAGTTTAATCATGAAGGTAATTAATGATAACTTGAGTTGATTGAAATTATTTGTGATCACAATGTGTTTTTGGGCATAGGTTTTATGTTTTAAGATGCATAAGGTCTAATTGAAAATGTAATTATAGCTAATTTGACCTCTTTTAACCATTTATGACTACAAAATATGATTTTTGGATCAATTGGCCCCCAAGTCACCATATATTAAGTCAATTGGTCAATTGGGGTAATAAGTGATATGATTTGGGGAAAATTGAGCCTTGTGAACCTAATTATTATTCTAAAACATGTTAATTAGGGATAAATCATTTGGTTTAAGGTTTTAAAAGTTTATGAGTTAGGGTTTAGGGTTTTTAGGGTTTAGGGTTTACGCTGTATACTTGGGTATAAGGTATAGGGTTTAGTGCTTAAGGTTTAAAGTGTTTAGATTTTTGGGCTTACGGTTTAAAATTTAAGGGTATAGGGTTCAATCATGAATGAAATTTAGAATAATTTGAGTTTTTTGAACCCATTTATGAGAACACAATGTGTTTTTAGGTTTGATTAGCCCCTATGTCATTACATATAGTCAATTGGGGAAATTAATGGTGTGATTTAGGCAAAATTTATCCCTTTGAACTAAATTATTAATCTAAGTGATTTTAATTTGGGCTCAAATGATTGGTTTAGATCTTGAATAGTTTACCATTTATGATTTAGGGTCTCTAGGGCTTAGGATATAGTTAAATTTTTAGTTATATGGTTTATGGTATAGCGTACATAGGGTTTACAGTATATGGCATGGGTTTTAGGCTTTAGGGTTTATAATTTGGGATATAATGTTTAGGGTTTATGGTTTACAACTTAGGGTTTGAGAATTAGGGTTTAAGGTTTACAATTCCATGTCAAATGATGTTTATTGACCCACTCAAATTATTGGTTTAGGGTTTTAAGAGGTTATGACTAATGAAACTTGGCATTTGTAGGACTTATAATTTAGGAATTAGGGTTTAAGGCTTAAGGTATATGGTATAGGGCATAGGGTTTAGGGATTAAGGTATAGGGTATAGGGTATATCTCTTAGGTCTAGGGGTATAGTGTTTAGTGTTTATGGTGTATTTATCATACACTAAATACTATGTAGAAGGTATTAATGTTTACACAATTCTTTCATCAGTAATTAAAAAAATACAAATATTCCTTTTCTTTAATTCTAGAGAATTATCCCTTGATATATTACATTACACATG
>JARHVA010008532.1:197500-327500 GCA_037957365.1 Torreya grandis | reverse complement strand
GGGCATGTAATTGTGTAGAATAGTTGGAATATGTGTTTTTAAAGAGCTGATGCTGGTTTGGAGGTTGGGGAATATCTATGAGAAGATAAGTGGAAAAAACTTAGTCCTAAATAAGTATTAAAACTAAGTGGGATAGGTCTATAATAAAGTGTAGTTATTAGGTGAGATCAAAAATTATCTTGAGATCTTGAGAAGAGTTACATTAGATTATGAGTGAAGTGTTTTAGGTGTTGCAAGGGTCATTAGATAAAGAAGAGAAGTTATATCAGTCATGGAAAAAAATAATCCTAAATAGGCCTTGTAGCACCAAGAGCCTAGGAGGAAGAAAGTTATGAAACTTAAAGGGATAGAGATGTAAGCACATGAGCATAGTTGAGTCATATTAGAATGATTATGTAAAGCATGGAAGGAAGGTTAGAAGTGAGAAGGAATGCCCTAGAATCCATAATGATTAGTGAGAGAGTGAACTAAGCTTATTAGTAATTATATCCCAAGTTGGGTAAAAGTTTGAAAGAAGATAAGGGAAGAGTTGAAAAAGCTAATGTAGGTTTTTGGGCATGTTTGAATTCATTGTATAAGGTTGGTAGTGATTGGAGGTGGTTATAAGTGTTAACATTAGGTAGAAGGCAACTAGGACAAGACCTAATTTAAAAGGCAAGTGGAGATTATGAAGAAGATTAAATGCATGAAGGAGAGTAGATATTTTAGAGTGGGTTGTATTTTGAGAGGTGAGTGAGGTGACTATAAGATGTCTGAGGAAAATTAAGGTAGTTTTGGTGTTAACAAGAAAATGGTATAGAGAGAAAGACTATTTAAACCTAGTGAAAAGGAGCAAGAATAAGGTATTGAGAAGAAATGGGAGTTCTTTATATCAAAATTATAATTATAGGTATCAAGTTATTTTAGTATTTTTGAGCTGAAAAAGAGGTGATAAGGTGAATGACTTATAGGGTTTTAGGTCTGTGATCTAATATTGTATGGGACAACCATCAAGAAGTGGAGAATTTTGTATCTTCTAAGCTGTATGAAGTGGATAATTATGTGAAAAGAGTGGTAGGAATAGTTTTAGTTGATGAGGAAAATGTAAGGAGGTTTAAACAATGTGTCCAAGTGGATATATCAAATTTTGAATGCACTCAACCTGGTTAGACTGCTAAAACACTATTAGAGGGTTTAGAGCCACCAAAAAGCTACTTTCTTCTATTTGAACTATGGAAAGAGTTTGATATTGTGTATAAGTATGGATAAAGATAAATTTAAAGAGTATAAGTTTAATTGGAAGTTAGATAAGGTATATGAGGTGAATTATTACCAAACATTGGTTAGATAGAAGCCTAAAACCTAAAAGTGACAGTCCTAAAAGTGGATAGTGGTGCTAAATGAGTTTGCGTAGGACCTTGATGATTTAGGATAATTTTTTATAAGTTTTTGATGAATTTTTTTAAGTTTTTAAAATTTACATTATAGGAATATACAAGGAGATACAAGAGCAAGTGATATATTATAGGCCTGGTGCTTGAAGCCAATAATGGGAAGTAAGTGGATAAGGTGGAAATGTGAGGGTACATTCTTGTGATAAAAGTTTTTTGAGATTAAAATGAGTATGATAAGGATTATATTTGGGTTTGGAGTGAGAAATAAGGTGTTAGGGGAAATATTAACCTTTGATAACATGAATTAGGCCTACTATACCTTGTAGCCCTACTTGGGTAAAAGTGGAAGATACTTATGAGAGTTGAGGCCTTAAAAGAAGTTTGGCTGGTATTTTTGAGGATAGGGTCGGAGGTTGGAATATATTTGAGGTGAATATAAGTTCATAGATAAGGTATATGAAAATAGGCATAGATAATCCTAGAATGTGTATCGAGAGATTGAGACAAGACTGATTGAAAGAGGAGACTAGATATTTTAGGGTGAGTTGAACCTTGATAGGCAACTGAGGTGAATATCATAATATTTATGAATAATGAAAGAGGGTTGGTTTTAAAAATAAGAGAGTCTAGTGAGGAATTCCATGAACCTAGTGGAAAATAAAAACTATAAAGCATTGAGCCAGGTGATTTTGGGATTAGCAATGCAATCATAGGTATCAAAGGTAGATGTTTTGCACAGGTTATATATGATCAAATTTTAATTACATTAAAACCTATTGGTCTTGTAAGATCAATCCAAGAGAATAGAGTATGAAAGATTGTAAACAAAAGTTTATGAAAGAGTATGACATACATTCAAAATTAGAATAAATTATTGAATAATATATTAACATAAGTATAGGTAAATTTACCATGCATTTTAACAACATTCCACAGACTTTAATGATTAAAAATTAAAAATTTTAACAATATATGTGTATATATTGTATCCATAAAAGCCATAAAGGCATATTAAATGTGAAAACAATACAATATCTAAGTTTAATGCATTATAGCCACATACAACATGCCAAAAAATTATAAATCAAACCATACAAGCATATAATAAAATGTCATAAATGTTATTTGCAACCCTTGATATTAAATTAATTATACATCAAGACATTTACTAGTCATTAGTAGCTATACATCACCAATAGTTAGTATATTTGAGCACAAATCATTACTAATTATGCATCAATCCATTTCATAATATTTCATAACCCCTGATGTGGTGACAATGCTAGTTTTCAGCCATGAGACCCCAAAGGTAAAAATATCCAACTTGGATTGCAGGTTGACAACATTTGTTGTCGATGTTTCTCATAGACAAAATTACTACAAAATAATGTATATTCATGGATTACAAGGTTTTGTTAGTGAAACACATGTAATTTTCATATATTGAGTTGTTAGAAGTGATGGATTTGTATTTAGAGGTCTAATAAGTGTAAATGTCTATTGGAGTTAAACAACCTATCTCTTAGCTACATAAGATTTAAATTGTAGGACTGAATACAACATATTCTCATGAATTCATCAATTATTTTTGATTGATGGGTTTTAGGATGAACTTAGAATAAATAGACACAAATATGATAGTTTTTTTAATTCATGGATATCACTTACGCTTTTATGCTTTATGCTTATCCAAAGCTTGCCTAAAAAACAACAATTTTGTCTTATAGTGAAATGTCATCTTAAAGGCCATAATGGGTGCTCCATCTCCACACTAAGAGTGATCAAAGTCAAAAAATTAACTTTTATATGTTTATCACCACCCCTAGTGTGTCTTAAATTCTAATTTTTAGCCATGAGTCCTTTGCGGTAGATATATCCAAGTTGGCTTACATGTTGACACCATTTATTGTCAATATTTCTTAAGTTAGAATGGGTGCTCCATCTCCTAAATGGTCATGCTAAGAGGCAAATAATATATTCATATAATAAATAATAATATTTTAAATTATTTAATCAATTATCATCCACCTCATAAAGAGACAAAATGATCCCAAGTCACTTCAAAATAGTTCTATGTCTCCTACAGGCCAGCAAACAGGAAATTTATAAAGAATTTTTTTTGGAAGTTTTATAAATAATTTCTTAGTTTTTATAACTCAAAAATTATTACCCATTTAAACCTATCTAATTAGTTTAATAAGGGAGTTACGTTAGCCTTAAAATTCATTTTTTATCTTGTAATCTAATTCAGGGCTTTTTGAGGCCTAGAAATATCAAATTGGTCATTATTTTGAGTTTCTAGTGGAGTATAGGGGTATAAAATTACATGGAGGTTTATGTTAACATAAAAATTATGTTTTAATCCTCATTAGGCCTCTTCTCTAACAAAATAATGTGAATTCACTAGGTTGTAGGTTATCACTATGCATTTGGCAAGTTTGGTAAGATGACAAAGTGAGCATATGAGATATCATACCTATTACATCAGTTTGAGGAGTTTCAAATCATCTCATAAGGTGTTAATAATATACATCAACATGGTGGAGGTATTTATTCATGTGTGTAAGTACTCATTCAAGGAGAGTAGTGAAATTTTAAATCATTAATGACACATCTCCTACACCAACTCTATAGAAGGCCATCATAACACCAAGTTAACATATGTTTAAAGGGATGAAAACAATATTTCTTCCATCATTCAAATGTTTTAACTAACTTCATGACTAAGATAAGGCCATCATCCCTTCTCATCAGTGGCTTGATGCACCAAAATTCCCATAGCTTATGTTTAGTCTATACAAAGAGCATGTAATTATGTAAAATTTTGGGAAGATCTATGAGAGGATATATGGAAAAAACAAATTCCCAAATAATCCTAAAACCCTAGTGGGATAGGTCTATTAGAGAGTATATTTCTTAGGTGAGATCAAGAGGGGTATTGATATCTTAAAAAGAGTTATAAGAGGTTTTGAGTGAAGTGTTTGAGGTTTTTCAAGGGTCAATGGATCAAGAAGATAAGTTATATCAGTCATGGATAATAAGAATCCTAATTAAGCCTTATAGGGATAAGAGACAAGGAGGAATAAAGTTGTGAAGCATGAAGGGATAGAGGTGTAAGGTTGTGAGAATAGTTGAGTCAGATTGGAATGAGTATGAAGAGCATGAATGGAAAGTTGGAAGTGAGAAGGAATGCCTTAGATTTGATAAAGAGTAGTGAGAGAGTGAACTAGGCCTATTATTCCTTGTAGCCCAAGTTGGGAAAAAGAGTGAAATAAGAGAGGGGAAGAGTTGAGGAATCTAATGTAAGTTTATGGGCATGTTTGAAGTCATTATAGAAGGTTGGTAGTTATTGGAGGTGGTCTTAAGTGATAAGAGAAGGTGGAAGGCAACATAGACAAGACTTAGTCTAGAAGGCAAGTGGAGATTATGAGGAAGTTTGAATGCAAGTGGTATATTGAATATTTTAGAGTGAGTTGGATCTTGAGAGGTGAATACAGTGAATATAATAATTTTGAGGAAACACAAGGTAGTTTTGGTGTTGACAAAAAGAGGATCTAGAGAAAAAGTCTAGTCAACCTAGTGAAAAGGAAAAAAAAAAAGGTATTATGGAAAAGAATTTTTCAATATCATAATTTTAATTATAGGTATCAAGGTGTGTAATTAGTTTTAATGTGCACAAGAGGAGATAAGGTGAAGGACTTGAAGGGTTATATTTCTATGATCTATTATTATATGGGACAACCATCAAGAAGTGGAGAGTTTTGCATCTTCTTATTCCTATACAGTGGAGAGTTATGTGAACAAAGTTTTAAGAAGAGTGTTAGGGTATGTTTCAAGTTTAATTTGGTTTAAAAAAATCTAAGTGGGGATAGCAAAGTTTAAATGCTCTCTACCAGATTAGATTGTTAAAACCTATTTAAAGGTTTAGAGCCACCAAAAAGCTATTTTCTTATTTTTGAACTATGGAAAGAGTATGATATTGTGTATAATGTTATGTATAGATGTATTTAAAGTGTATACATTTAATTTGAAGTTAGATAATGTTTGTAAGGTGAATTATCACCCAAAATTAGTTAGATGAAGGCCTTAAACCTCCAAGTGATAGTCCTAAAAGGGGATAGTGGTACAAAATGATTTTCAGTAGGGCATTGAACCTTTAAGATAACTTGAGATATTTTATGAATGAATTTTGTTATGTGTTTAAAATTTAAATTTTAGGAATATATATGGGGATACAATAGCAAGTGAAAGATTGTAGGCCTAGTCAGGCCCAATCTTGGATAAGGTGGAAAAATGGAGGTCTAAGATTATGAGAATAGTTGTTTGAGATTGAAATGAGTATGATAAGGATAATATTTTTTTATGATTGAGAAATATGGTCTTATGGAAAATAATAAGCTTTGAGAACATGAATTAGGCATACTATGCCTTATAGCCCTACTTGGGCAAAAGTGGAAGATAGGTACAAAGAAGAGTTGAGGTTTTAAAGGAAAGTTGGTTGTCATGTTTTAGGATGTGATAATAGGTTTGAATATATTTTATGTGCCTCTAAGTGGATAGATAAGGTATATGACAATAGGCCTTGATAAGCCTAGAAGGTGCATTGAGATATTAAGACAAGATTGATTTAAAGAGGAGACTTGAGATTTAAGAGTGAGTTAAACCTTGAGGTGACTAAGGTGAATATTAGAAGCATGAGGAAGCATAAAAGAGTTTTGGTGTTGAAAATAATAGAGTCTAGTGAGGAATTCCATGAACATAGTGGAAAAGAGAAAGGAAAAAACATTGAGCTAGGTGTGTTTGGGATCAACATTGAAATCATAGGTATCAGAGGAAAATGTTTTGTAGAAGTTTGTAGATGATCAAATTTTAATAACATCAAAACCTATTGGTCTTGTAAGACCAGTCCAAGATAATAGAGTATGAAATATTATAAGTAAAGGTTTGTGAAAGAGTATGAAAGGTATTAAAAATCAGAAAAAAATTATTGAACAAAATATTAACATAAGTATATGTAAACGTTTAATTCATTTTAAAAACATTCAACATATTACAATGTTAAAAAATTAAAATTTTAAACAATATATGTATATATATTATTTCCATAAAATTCATAAGGGCATATAAAATGTGAACATAATACAATATCTGAGGTTAATTCCTTTTATGTATATACAACATTGCAAATAACTATAAATCAAGCCATATAAGTATACAAAAAAATGTCATAGATTTTAGTCACAATCCTAGATGTTAGTAACTATATATTAATCCATTTACTTATCGTTAGTAACTATACATCACCAATTATTAGTAGCTTTGAGCATAAATCATTAATAACTATAAATCAAGCCATTTAATAATATCCTAGATGTTAGTTTCAACCCCTAATGTGCTGGCAATGCTATTTTTTAGCCACGAGACCCCAAAGGTAGAAATATCCAACTTGGCTTGAATGTTGACAACATTTATTGTTAATGTTTCTCAAAGCTAAAATAATTGAAAAATTACATATCCACATAGATTCCAAGGACTTTTTGTTGGGAACAATGTAATTTATATATCTTGAGTTTTTGGAATTGAAAAATTTATAATCAGATGTCCAAGAAGTGTAAATGTTTATTAGAGGCAAACAACATGTCTCTTAACTACATAGAAGTTAAATTTTATGAATGATTGCATAATATTTTACCACAAATTCATTTATACCTTTTGATTCATGGTATTTAAGGTGTGTAGGAATTAGACACACATAATATGGTTCTTTTGGTTTGTGGATATGATTTACAATTTCAATTTTATGCCTATCCAAAGTATGCCTAAAATTAAACAATGTTGCCTTATAATGAAATGCCATCTTGAAGCTAAAATGGGTGATGCATCTCCAAATAAAGAGTGATAAAATGCAAATAATGTGGTCTTATATGTTAATCAATATTTTTAAAAAAATTATATGGTATTTTATAGCCATGAGGCCCTAAAGGTAGAGATATCAAACTTGGCTCAGATGCTAAGACCATTTGTTGTCAATGTTTCTTGAGGACAAAATGAGTATTCCATCTCCTAACTGATCATGCTCAGAGGCCAATAATATTTTCCTATAATAAATGATAATATTTTAAACACTTTAATCAATGATATTACACCTCATAAAGAGATAAAATGACTCCAAGTCACTTCAAAACACATATATGTCCCCTATAGGTTAGCAAACAAGCAGTTTAAAAAGAATTTTTGTTTGGGAGTTTTATGAAGAAATTATGAGTTTTTAAAACCTATCTAATTATCCCAAGAAGGGAGCTAGGTGTGACTTAAAACTCATTTTTGACCCCTTAAGCCAATTTAGGGCTTCTTAAGGCCTATAAAGACCAAATTGAGCCTTTTGGGGAGTTTTAGATGGATAGAGGGTTAGATAGATGAATGGAGGTATGAAAAAACATAAAAATGATTTTATAATCCTCACTAGGCATATTATTTTCCCAAATCATGTGATTTCACCAAGTTTTAGTTTTTGACTATCCATTTGGTAAGCTTGGCAAGATGACAAAGTCAGCATATGAGATGTCATACTTATTACATCAGTTTGAGGAGTTTCACATCATCTAATGAGGTGTCAATAATATATATCAACATGGTGGAGGCATTTGTTTTAGGTGCTAAACCAATAAATCAAGGAGGCTATGCCAATTTCAACTAACAAATGACACATTTCTTACGCTAACTCTTTATAAGGCAATCATAACACCATACATGTTGAAAGGGATGAAAAAAAAATTTATTCCCTCCTTTATATGTTATAAAAGATTTCATGAGTAAGATAAGGCCATCATCCCTCTTGGTTAGTGTCTATTATAGCTTAAATTTTTACGCTTAAGAGGGTGATTCAATCTCTCTCAACTTGACCTATGTAATGGGATTGATCATAGGTTTTGGGTGACCTTTAAGAGGACCAAACCTATATATTTTAGTATACCTCCCAATAAGGACACATACACTATAAAAAAAATTGATTGAATTGGAAAATGGAAAGATGAAATATAAAACTATTAGTGTAGGTTTTTATTCTTCCCTATTATTTAATTAAGGAAATTTTATATTTGTGCATACATGGAGTTTTCGTACATTTGTGGGATATGCTAGCTTATGTGGAGATGTGTGTCATAGATGTGTCATAGGTGTCATAGGAATGTCATAACTAACTCCCTTGATGGGAGTTACTTCTCTATTCTTATCACCTTGTCACCACCTTTCATGGAGGAGTTACAGTCTATTCTTGGGGTGCCTTGACCACCTTTTGTGGAGGAGTTACGTGCTCTCCTATATGTATTCTTCACTTTGGTCATCTCATGTTAATCAAATTTTGGTTTTATCCATTTTTTCTTGTGTAATTTATCTTCTTGTATAATTTCAAATTGCTTTAGCATCTATGTGGTGTGCACTTGCTTCATCTCGTGTGATCACGTCTCCATTGCATTCACATTATCAAAATTCTAGCAACAACTCTTAAATGGTATCAGAGTCACCATGGTAATTGTGTGTCTGGGTATGTTATTAGTTTATTTTTAAATATTGAGTTTTTTACTTGCAAAGGATTTTTGATTTTGTTATTTGTATGCATTATGTTTGTACTGGCATATAAGCGTTGACTCATTCTCCGTGTGAAGTATATGATCATACTTGCATGCAAATAATTTGAAAGTTTTCTTAGAACATCATTAATGTTATTGGAAATCTTGCATTGAAAAACTAGTGTGTTGGTGTCTAACATGTGGAGAACCTCTTAAGTTTTCTTGAAGGCTACATGAGCCATACAGCTTGGTGTGTCCTGAAAAGTCATCTCTTCCACTTTGGCACTTATCTCCTTAACCCAGATGTTTGGATATTTTTTTGAATGCTAGTTTTGAATATATGGTGTGAAACTAATCTTAAAGTGTGAAGTTGACTTTTGGAATCTACCTTGACGACTACCATGGACCATACAGTTCATACACCTGCGCAGTCACACTCTCCTCCAAGCCTTGGCATTTCACCTTGGCTATTGAATAGTAGAAAAAGAGCATTGGGAATTATGTCGAATAGACCTATCCTCTATACATGTAATCCTTGGCCATACGCCTATGTGGAGTAGTCAAACAATGAAAATTAGTGAGAACAGTCCAAACTATTGTCTTTTTGAAAATGGTGCACTTTTTCCCTTTGGCGCCTCATGTGGGCCCTTAACAGGTAGTTTGATTGGTAAATCTATCTTTGTTTCTAAATTCTCAATTGAAATTTAATTTTTCAAAATTTATTTTATTCAAATTGAGTAAGAAGTGAATTTTTAGGAATAATTTTATGTTTTGGGAATTCGGGGGTTTTAATTAAACCTTGAGCTTTCCCCTATCGAAGATGAAGGGTGAGGCCTGGGTTGGCAGGAGGCCAATTCCCCCTCACAAAGACCTCCTTTGGATTCCTCACTCTATGCCAAGTCCAACGAGTAGTTGGAAAGCCACTTTTTCTCTCAAAATAGGAATTTATTTAATGTTTTAGTGATATTTTTTTTGAAAAAACACTAGTTTACAGGAAATTGAACCTTTAATATCTTGCAAATGGAAGCTTAGATTTGGGTTCCTTTTTTTTAAAAAAGTGTTTGTAATTCAATTCTCCATGGCATAGGCTTTTTATTTGTCAAAAATTCACTAGTTTATAATGTTCCAAAAATTTGGGTCTCTCGGGACGCATTTTCAGCTGAGACCGATGTCTTATTTGCTTAAGTTTTGCACTGATTGCTCTAAGATGCATTCTTAGCTGAGCCTGACATATTTTGAGCATACACTTTCATATTTGGGGGGGGGGCTCAACATTTTAGGGGGCTGTGATTGCTTTTCATAACTTACAAATCTTTACTTTCATTCTCCTTTCTACATAATTTCACAACTTGCAATCAGCACAAATTCACCTAAATTAAGCTTAAAATGGATTATTTTAAACTTAAACCCATAACACCCTTCAAATATCATAAATGGAAGGTTAAAATTTCAATCATTCTTAGAAGCAAAGGGTTGTATAGGATCACCATGGGTAGTAAAGTAGAACCCATCACTAATGCTGAAAAGGTCAAGTGGTACAACCATAGTGATGAAGCCTATGGATTACTGAGCTTGTCTATGTCTCCAAAACTTCTCTTCCATTTAGAAACCTCCAAGACTCCCAAATACATATGGGACACCTTATAACTCTTATTTGGGAAGCTTGATGAGATGAGAGGTCATGAGCTCGAAAATGAACTCATAAGTCTAAGTCCTAGCAACTTTAACACCATATAAGACTTCTTCACTAAGTTTAAGGCCCTTAGATTATAATTGAAAGAATGTGGGATAAAGAAGAAACATGATCAACTCATCCTTTCTATTCTCTCAAAGTTAGGTCCAAGCTATTAAGTCTTTTTCTCCACTTTCCATGCCACAAAATATGCGCATGGCACTACATGGAAAATGCCTTCTTTGGATTCATTCATTGCCAACATGACTAGGGAATAGGATAAGCTAATTCGAATGGGCACAATGAAGTATAATCAACCCCACTATTTTATATCTAGAAATGGTAAGGATAATACTTTAATAAAGGATAAGAAAAAAAAGAATAAGGACCAGGAGAAGAAAAAAGAAAATAACAATCCTGCCAAAAACAACATTGAGTCTTCCTCCTCCAATGCTAAACCTAAGAAGGAGAAGGTTAAGTGTGACTATTGTAAGAATACAGGGTATGATGAACACAACTACATGAAGAAACAAATAGATCACATAACTCATCTTCTAGAGAAGCACAACATTGGTGTTCCTGAGTCCATCAAGTAGAATTCATCTACCTAAGATTCTACCAAGGCAAAAGGCAAGGGTAAGGAGAAAGAAAAGAGCAAGGCCCTTGTAGCTACTACAGCTTCTACATCATCATGGTTCATTGATTCAAGTGCTTCTCACTACATGGGCTCTTTACTAGTTGAGTTTTCATCTTTAGAGCCTTGTATCATGACTTCAATTAGTTTGGGTGATGACACATCAGTTTATATTACAGGGAGAGGGTCAATTGAAATGGAAGGAGGAACATTCAATAATGTCCTAAGTGTTCCTTCTATTTCAACCAATCTCCTATCAGTGTGCCAAATCACTCACATTAGTTAGGGCATGAGAGTTGAGTTTTCACTAGATGCAGTGGCTATCAGGGAGTTGCATAGTGATACTAGAGTGGCAGTGGGTAGGGAAAATCAACAAGCAAGGTTATACACCTTCTCACATTTTGCACCTAATTCTTCTCCAATAGCATTGCTGACTCATTTAGATCGAGTTATAAAATTATGGCATGAGTTGTTTGGCCACCTCAACTACCACTACCTTGAGCAACTTTACAAACATGACATGGTCATTGGCTTGCCTCATGTCCAATTCTCAAAAGGATTTTGTGAGGGTTGCTCATTTGGGAAGCATCCTGAAGCAAAATTTGACAAAGGAAAATCTTGGAGGGCTTCACAACCTTAAGAGTTAGTCCATAGTGATGTATCGGGACACTTTCCCAAGCCATCTTTCATAAGGGCCAAGTACATCCTCACTTTCATTGATGATTTCTCTAGGTACACTTGGATATATTTTCTCAAATAGAAGTCTGAAGTGTTTGAAAATTTTCTAGAATTCAAGGCTCTTGTTGAGAAATTTTGCACCACAGAGGGGATTTTTGCAGTGCATAGTCACTTACAGTCCTTCACAGAATGGGGTTGTAGAATGCAAGAATAGGTTATTGAAAGAGATGGGTAGCTATATGATTCACTCCAAATCTTTAGCACTACAATATTGGGCTGAAGCCATCAATTGTGCTTGCTACATTTGAAATAGGGTTCCTCACAAAGCTTTGAAAGGGATAACACCCTTTGAAGCTTGGCATAAAAGAAAACCTGATGTTGAGCACCTTAGGGTTTTTAGATCCCCAGCCCACATACTATAGAAGAAATACAAAGTTATGGAATGTCAGTCCAAACCTTGCATCTTTGTAGGATATCTAGATGGTATTAAGGGGTATGGCCTTTTAGATCTAATCACTCATGAGATTTTCATCAAGAGAAGTGTCCACCTTCAAGAGAGTCCTAGAGACTCAAAAATTGGCACTTCTTCTGCCTCATCAGATCTACTTCATGATGATTCCTCATCAGATTCATATCAGCCACAATAGGTTCTCAAGCTAGAGACATCTTCTTCTTCTTTGAGTTTAGATAGTGAGGATAGTGATGCAGAGTCATCCACCTCTAGTTAGTCAAAGGATGAGGAGTTATCACCTGAATTGCCCACTTTTAGGCCACTTTGGGCCAGACAAACACTTGAGAGTGCTGACACTTGGGTAGGAGATCCCGTAGATGATAGACATACCAGGGAAGATTTTTAGAGAGATCCACATGCCTTCTTTGCTTCAATTTCAGATCCATAGAATTTTGGAGAGGCACTAGGGGTAATTGAGTGGGATGGTGCTATGGAGGAAGAATATTCTTCTTTAATAAAAATTGCACTTGGGATTTGACTTCAGTTCCTAAGGGAGTAAAGATGGTTTATGTATGTGGATGTATTACACCAAGTTTGTAGCAGATGGGTCAGTTGATAAGTATAAGGCCTAATTGGTTACTAAGGGTTTCTAATAGGTGGTAGGCATTGACTACTTAGAGACCTTTGCACCTATTACAAAGATGGCTTCTATTTGAATCACCTTGGCTATTGCCACAACACATGGTTGGGATGTGCACCAGATGGATCTAAAGAGTGCCTTTCTACATGAAGACCTAGAGGAGGAGATCTACATGGAGCAACCACTAAGATTTGTTCAGGATTCTTCCTTAGTATGCAGCTTTAAGAAATCTATCTATGGCCTTAAACATGCCCCTTAGGCTTGGTATGCCAAGATGGATTCCTTCCTTCTCATAGTAGGTTTCACTAGGTGCCATTTTGACCCCAATGTCTACTTTTATGGTCGGATGATTTGCTCCTAATTTTGGTTCTATATGTTGATGACCTTTTGATCACTAAGAGTTCTTCATCAGCTATTACAGCGGTGAAGGAATCTCTCCAAGATAGATTTGACATGACAAACTTGGGTTTGTTGCACTACTTCCTTGGCATCAAAATCTCATAGTCAGATTCAGGGATTTCTCTTGTATAACCTAAGTATGCTCTTGAACTATTGGCTCAATTTCACATAGATGATTGCAAGCTATCTCTGACTCCCTTTCTATCATGAGTCAATCTTGAGGCTGACTATTCTTCACCATTGGTTGATTTCACTTGGTATCGACAACTTGTTTATAGTCTCATCTACTTGACTCACACCGGGCTTGACATATCATATACAGTGGGACTTGTCTTCAGATTTATGTAGGAACCTCATGAGCTACATTGGAAAGTAGCTAAGAGGATCTTGCATTACATATAGGGTTCACGTAGATATGAGATTCATTATAGATTTGGCATAAAGGTTGACTTGGTTAGATATACAGATTCAGACTTGGGTAGTGATTCATATACTTGTAAGTCCACTTTTGGTCACAGTTTCTCTCTAGGTTCTAGTCCTATCAATTGGTCTAGCAAGAAGTAGAATGCCATTGTTATATCATCCACAGAGGTAGAGTACATGGGAGCTATTAATGCAACTACTGAGGCTATTTGGCTTTAGGGGATACTTTTTGAGTTTGGCATTCCTATCAGGTAGCCCACCATCATTTATTGTGATAACCAAAGTACCATTTAGATTTTCAAGAATCTACATCAGCACTAGTAGACCAAGAACATAGAGATTCACATGCATTTCATTTGAGAGCTTATTCATAGTCAGGTCATTGACTTGATATTTTTCCACTCTTTGGAGTAGGTTGCAGACATCTTCACCAAACCCTTCACTGAGAGCAAGTTCATTCATCTATGAGCTTTTCTTAGGGTGCGGTCTACATCTACAGTAGCATCATCCTCAAGGGGGCCTTCTAGCCTATTCATTTCTTTTATGTCTCACTTTTGGGGGGTGGACTTTTTTTCCAATGGGTTTTCTCCTTTTCTCTATCTTATGAGAGATTGCATTTGTACATGGGTACCTCATCAAGCCTAGTTGTTGGGACCCATTTTATATTTTCACACTGCCCACCTAAGCTCTGATTATGGGGGACTATTAGTGTAGGTTTTTATTTTTACCTATTATTTAATTAGGGAAATTATATATTTGTGCATACATGGATTTTTATTATATTTGTGGGATAGGCTAGCTTATGTGGAGATGTGTGTCATAGATGTGTCATAGGTGTCATAAGAATGTCATAAGTAACTCCCTTGATGGGAGTTACTTCTCTATTCTTAGCACCTTATCACCACATTTCCTGGAGGAGTTACAGTCTCTTCCTGGGGTGCCTTGACCACTATTTGTGGAGGAGTTACTTACATGCTCTCCTATATGTATTCTTCACTTTGGTCATCTCATGTTAATCAAATTTTGGTTTTCTCTATTTTGTCTTGTGCAATTTATCTTCTTATATAATTTTAAATTACTTTAGCATCTATGTGGTGTGCACTTGCTTCATCTCATGTGATCACGTCTCCATTACATTCACATTATCCAAATTCTAGCAACAACTCTGATAAAAAATAATAAATAAAGATAGAGGTGATGCACCAAACATGAGGACCTTAGATTGTTAAGAATGAACTATGAAATACTGAGTTACAATCTGATTTTGCCATTTCAAAATAGTCCATATCACACTAAATATTCAATATTAAGGATATGAAGGTTTCAATATATTAGTTTGATTAACGAAGAGGTGATAATAGTAGAAATTAATTACTTATCAATTATTTAAATAAGCAAACCATGTATAACAGTTCTTATGACATGTGAAAGAAGATAAGCTTATATAGAGGCATGAACAAGAAGGATAAATACAAGGAATCAAACATAATATCATTCATCATTCATCAAAAAATCCCATTTAATATCACTATATGTAATATTAAGATATATTATCTAACTTGAATTGATTCCAATAGGCAAATAGAAGACTTATGTTTTGTAGAGATTCACCATAGCTAATGTGAGAATGTTTTGGAAAGCTAAACAGGGCTGCATATATAGGAAAATGTGAGAAAAAAAAGAGATAAAATAGGTTTATAATATCATATATAAGTTTCATACACCATGGAGGTAGTTTAAGATTATTAAATTGAGCAAGAAAATAGACCTGAAGGTTCTCATTAACATGTGTACACTTGCTTATTGATGTGTTTCAAATTGGTGTATGAGGCTACTGAGGTAATTTTGAGTTATTGAATATAAATCCATATTATTTATACTAGACCTTCACACCTAAAAATATATTTAATAAGTTTTTAACTAACATATGTTATGATTGAGGAGTTTCGATGCCACTCTTATGCAAATTTTGTAACTTCTTCTATCTTTAGAAGTATACAATTTTCACTAGCTTTCTTTGGACTCAAATGCTTCAATTTTTGTTTCAAACTTCATGAATGAAATATATATTCATGAATTAGTTATAAATACGTTAGGAAACTTTTATCAACCCATTTTAGTGGCTCAAATACTTAATATCACTCCATTTCACACCAAAACATCTTGTTTGCCTTTACTTCCTTGTAACCCTCAAAATAATCAAAGTGCCTTATGTGGAACATTATATGGATAGTTTTGGAAATATAATAATAAATTTGAGTACCCATTGTGCTCTTACAACTTTTCAAAATTTCATGACCATATCCTATGTGAAAATGTAAACTCCACCTATTTTTTTCTCTAATTGGCCTTGAATTAGGTCTCTAGGCTTAGAAAAGTGAGATTTGGATCCATTGACCTCTCAAACATGTGAAACATAAAGTAAATGTTTTATTAACTTTTAATGCCCCATAGAAATTCTCCATGTAAAATTTGAGGGTTTGTACCCTTATATGAATGGGTTGACTAATAAATGGTCAAAACCCTAGGCAATGTGCATGCTCATGCTCAAGAGGCAACTGGAGTGATTTATGAATAAATTTATATGTTCCAAAGATTTATTATGATTTTATAGTTCCTAAAAAATAACAAGACAACTGAAAACGTTGGAGGAGATATCTCCTTTTATACTCCATAGGCTTATAATTAAGATTATTAGCTAGCAAAGTAGTACAGTCACAATTTTATGCCAAAATTGTTAACTTAAGTGTGAATAAACTGTCTTAGGATACTTTTATAGGTTTATATAGTTTATATGACCTTATTCTTGGATTTTTAGTCCTTCTTACCTGATTTTTAAGATTACCAAAAATTTACACAATCTCAAATAAGCCGGTAATTAAGCATTTTAGGCTTATTTCATACTATTTATCCTTCACACATGCCAACAAAGGATTATATATATACATTCAATAGGCCTATATAGGTCATTTAAATGTTTTTTTGGTCATTCAAATTCATATTGGATCGTTGGTAAATGTTTCATTGAGTATCTCTTGTAATGACTAGCCTTTCATAAGCATTCTCACACTGCCCTTTTGAAATAGATCTTTCAAAGCACTTTCAAGTTCAAATTCATGAAATTTTGAAACTAAGAAGGTATAATACACCTTAATCCACCCTCTCCAATAGTCTACATATTTATAGTAGATCTAAAACCCTATTTTGAACCCAAAACCTTGTAAAAACACAACATTAAATGCATCTATAGAGATGCAAGTACAAGAAAATCTCTTGGTAAGGATATTATTGGAGTGAGGAGTGATGATAAAGTGTTTTTAATGGAAATTCAAATCATTAAAACTAATATATTTCACTTTATTTTCCATTGAGATCCAATAAGGGTTTAAGAGATATTATACATGCTTGGGTTCTTAATGGTTAACGCCTTAACCTTTGAGCTAATTCAATTAGATTTGAGTGGACAAGGGTTACCAAACATTATTATGAGATTAGGGTCACATGCAAAAATTTTGTATGGTTTTAAGCTTAAGAAAGTACTTCTTAGGTTCCTTCACAAGACAAAAACATGTTTTAGGGATACCTCCTATCTTAAGGATTGTTCATACAGATGTGGGGTTAAATGAGTGAACCAATGCCAAGGATTGGAATTTAGAGAAATCTTTAATCACCTTATATTTTTTTTTCATCATGCACTACTTGCAAGAAGTTTTTAGCTTCACAAAGTGACCTCTCAAGCTAGTTGGCTATGTGAGGACTAAGATTAAGGTTTTGGGCCTTAAAAGACTTGAAAAATGCATGTATTTCGTTTAAATATTTCAATTATTTTTGTATCAACTCTATTCATACATTAAATTTCTTTTTTGTTCCATTTATAGGTTATATCATGACCAAAACTTGATCTTTTCTACCTATATTAGATCCACTAAGGATTTAAGGCCTGTTGGTTAGTTTTAACCCACAGTATTATGTTTTATACTTTCATCCTTGACCAAAGAATCTATACTTGTATGAATATTTTCCATGGGTTTATATATCCCTCAAGGTTTATCATATTTCTCATTTACCTCACAAATAGTCTTTCTCAAGTTTGTCTTCATACAAACTTGTAGGTCATTGTTTGGGCCTCATAACTACAACCTAAGAATATATCCTCACTATTGATTCAAATCACCTTAGTGTTCCAAACCAATACTAGATATTTATCTTTATGTTACTTATCATATGTACATATAACTATTGACCTTATTATCATTCACAAATATTCCTCCTATTCTCATATAGAATCTTGTGTATGAGAATTTAGGCCTATTAGGCCTCATGTTCTTTTTGATGGCATTAGTCATATTATGGTTATTTTGTCATTATAGATAAGTTCTTATACTAGTTTGTCATATTATTTCATAAAATAATGGATTCAATACCATCCTTGTCATCTTCGTACACTCCCCCTTGTAGACTAAATATTTGACATTTGGTTAAGAATGTGGACCTATATGTCTGCAAACCTATAGGTCTACATTTGCTTTTGATTAGTCTATTAACAACATGTTTTTTGAGTTCTTACAACTCCATATCTATATAATTCACATGTTAATTTATATATATTACCTTTAATAGGATTTTAGACCTCCTTCAAACAATCTACAGTTCAACTTTTGCTTCACTTCATATACACCAACCTATAGTTAAGATTAGTTCATCTACAAGAATATTGTATGAAGATTGGAACTTATGAATTTATCCATGTTCTTTCCATATATGTTGTAGGATTTTTCAAGGATATATATGTGTTTTTTTGTCTACACCAAGTCCCTCTTATGCCTATACATTTCTAGAATGAGGTTTATAAATCATAAATGTCCACCTATAGGTCTATAGACCTGTGGGTGGACTAAACCTAGATTGGTCATGTTTGAGAGTATTTATAGGAAATTTAATTCATGCTAGTGACTTAATTATTTTCCAATGCTCTTTTAAAAAACATTATTTATCTCGTCATTTCAATTTGGAACAAGTTTTGGCAATCATGCCTATAAGATTACATCCATCTACCAAACCATACTTCAATAGAACCATGACACCATGGGTTGTATTCAAGGAAACCATCTTTTAAGGTGAATTGAAATGGATTTTATAAGAGTGATAAGTATATAATTATTCATAAAATAGACTCAAAACCTTTGATGATTACAATAGCAAACATCTAATTAAGACATGCTTGCATCACATATTGTATTGTTTAAACTATACATGAGACATTCATTTATTTGATAAATATATATCTCTAAAATATTTTACTTTAAAAAATTTACATCATAATGGTCCTTTGGATCTTTGAATTTACCCTACAATAACCCTTTAATTTAATCAAACTTTGATGTGAAGAAACAAAGGCAATCCTAGACACTGCTTGGATGAATGAGACATTGTGATCCCCTTACATTATTAGTGATTGTTCATAGAGTTATGATTATTTAAGAGGAAATAAATATCATAAGCTATAATTTCATAGGGAACCCTTAATATGCCCAATATTTTCACTTCAAATTCTCTCTATCCTACTTGTACTAACTAAAAATTGAATTGATTTCTACAGATGTCAGGGAGAGTGGTGGGGAAGATGAGTCAATTTTTACCTTATTTGAGTTTCAAAACTCCATAAATGCATTGATTTAGACCTATAAGAACTAGAATAAGCTGTATGAGTTTCTATAAGTGGTCTTTCCTCTACAACCTATATGAATTTGTTGAAAACCACTATTTTTAATTTGAGAACTATCATTATCTACATAAAAAGTACCTAAAATAAATAAATAAGTGTTATCTCAGCTCTCTCACAACTATAAAAATGTGGTATGATGTGTCAACCACTCCATTATTATACAAAACTTCCACCTTCTTACCATATTCACTTATCGGACATTAGAAATGATCAAACAAGAATGTCAAAGTGAGTTACAACATTAAAAATGAATTTTGAGTTCATTTAATGCATTTATATGGATCATGTGATATGTTAAGTGAATTTTAATTATAATTCATGGCATGATAAATATCTCTAAACCCTTGAACATCTTTTAAACCCTTTAACCAAGACACACTATGACTAGATAAACATAACTGTGTTCTACTTTGGACTGGACCTATAGGTGAAAAACACATGTTTTGACTTCAAATATAGTATCTAAAACCTGCCATAATTCAATTATAGTCATTTTTAATTAGTTTATACTCACTCATTTTACTCCCAAAAATTTTCAACACTTCAAAATCTTTAAACCTACTCACTGTCACATCATAATCATCTATATCAGACTATGTTTTTTATTTTAAGAAGGCACCTAAAGGTAACCACTATTGTATTGTATTTTGAAAAAAATTAATGATATTATCTAAATTTATTCACACCATGATATTACTATATTCATAAACTCCATTCTTGGAGTGGGTTCCTTCATCAAGGTTATTTAACTCAACCTACATGCTAACCCTACAGCCAACATGTAGGGTCACATTTGCAATAAAAAATATACCTGCGGGTGCAAATATGGTCAAAGATCAATATACCAATTTCATTTGATAATCCATATATTTACCATCATAATTTTGACCATTTTAAACCACTCAAAAGTGAAATTGTGGTCTATTATGTAACCTTGGGTTGAATAGGTCTCTTTATAGCTCAAACTTGTAGATATGAATCCACTTTTTAGTGTGTTTCTAGGCAACTTTGAGATTATTAAAAACCACTCTCTATTGATCCGCTACCCCTTAAAATATAAAAAATCCTTGTTCTATATGGATAATACAATCTATGGTTATTAAAATGCATAAAATGTCTTTGCAAGCCTATTATGACGTATCAACAAAAAACCAATGATCATTGTTTTGCCATTTTAGGGAAAATGGTCTCAAAACTCAATCATCATCATTTAAAGTTGATCCTAATCTCAATATACCAATATAGAATTCTTAACATGTATTCCATGATTCTAAAACAATTTCTAGGCTTTAATATAGATTCCAACTTGTTCAAATCCCTTCATCAAATGCCCTTAGTGCTTTGCTAATAATTCTTGTAGATGGACATTGTGAAGTCTAAAGACAACAAATCAAAGATGGACAATGTGCATTGCTTTGAATATATTTTGAGTTTTGAACCAATACAAACAATTAAAAATTCACTCTTCATGCCTCAAATAGTTTGAAACCACTATTAAGGCTCTCATCATAGCATGACATCATCATGGAAACCCATGTAGATGCACCTTGAAAGGTATGCAAGCAATATATGCAAGTGTGTACAATGAGTATTATTTAGCCATAAATGAGTTTTAATCCTATCACAATACATCTAAATTATTTTTAAAAATCTATAAATGGATTAAAAATTTTGTTCTCCTAGTTTTCACATGGTTTAATTCTTTCAAACATCTGTATGTAAGCATGTTCATAGCTACCTAGCTGAAAATGTCGTCTAACATTGTAATTCCATGAAGAGTTACCTTGGGAAAATATATTTAGAGTTTAATATGATTAATATAACATGTAATCATGTAAAAAAAATATTTACCTTCAAAGACCACCATCAAAATAATAAAATCATTCAAATGGTGAAAAAATTGCCTATTGCATAAAAAATTCGTCCCACCTACAACTTAAGATGATTAGCATATCAAAACACCTTTAAACATTAAAAAAAGAATTGAGATAATTATAAAAAGATATTAAAAATCATCTAAAACCAATATCATCATCTAGTTTATATGGACTTTTCCAAACTAAGGCAAAACCCAAAGGGTGCACAACTTTGTAAGTAGAAAAACATAGTCAGATTGTAAAGGATGGTTCATAAATCATGGTTGGAAAAAATTGGAAATATTATTATGGAGATTTATATATCTAATTTAACTAAGACCTCCTAAATGTTTTTGACTTGAAACCTCTTCCACTGACCATACCAAGCTTGAACTTATTGATCACTTTTCCATGTCTAGAAGGGAAATAAAGGAGAAGAATGGTTTCAGGATTATTTAACACTTATAAATAATTTAAATAAATTATATTAGTTTTAGGAAGATTAATATTCCTATTAAAACATTTTCCCATGTGGCACACTTCCCCATGAGCCATACAAGTGCCAAACTTTCCTTTTTCTCAAGAAAATTGCCCTTTCTTCTGAAGAACCTACCACATTTTAGTTATTATAGTTGAGTAAGACCTCTTAAAACACATGGGATGTTAAATAATATTTTTTAATCTTCACATTTACGAATGAGACAATATGACTTATTAAATACCCCTTTTTGACTTTAAAATGACTAAAAGGACTAAAATGACTAAGGACCAAAGCTATTATAACATGAAATGACACAAATTAGCCTATAAAACACCTTTTGACATATGTATTAGACCCCTAAAACACCTAAAACTCAATTTCTTATCTATAAGTGCCCCAATTTGACTTGCAGGATCAAATTTTGTCATTAAATTGGTGACACACAAGGGTAGTATGCTTGCTATACTAACTAGAATAGTAGCCTTATTAGTCTATTAGGCTTAGGGAGTCATATAAAGTCTGAGACAAATAAGAAAACATTTGATTATTGACCATAAACTTTGATCAAGACTAGACCTCTTGACTACCTCAACCATACCAAACAAAGGACACACACAAAGGAAGGCAAACACACTAGCAAGATACACACATGTGCTCAAAGTATTTTAAAATATAGGAAGAAAAAATATATACAAATAAAAACTAATAATACATCCCTTTCCAAGATCAAAAGGAAAGTTTCTTGCATTATCTTCTTCATGAGATGAATCATGGTGCCAAACATGTTTCTCTTTGGATTGAACACTTGATAAATCAGTCCTACTTCTTGGCACCTCAATTTATATGCTTTCAAGTAAGTTATATTGAAATATTTCTCCAATGTATAATTATTCCTCTTGGCCTTATACACATCCCTCATATTGCTACCCACTCCTTATCTCATGATCAACTTTCATCTTTTTTATAGGCATGATTTCTTATTCCTTAGGAGACTAAGTCAAATAGAAGCTTGTCTTAGCCTCCAAATTCTGATTTAAACCTTTATATTTCTCATTTGTGACATGTTGGATAATGTCATCTTTCTCATCATCACTTTTAATTAGCTCTAGTGAAATAGTAGACCCATTGAGAGACTCAAACGAATTGTAAATGTTTTTAAACTGTTGCCACAAGTCCTCATCCTTTTATTGTTAGCATCGTGAAGGGGAAAAAAATAAGAAGCTCCTTAATCCTTTTCCTTATAATCTAAAATGACTTCATCGAATATTTCCTCTTCAACACAAGTAAGGCATTCTTCATTATCAACTAAAAAATAAGACTCAACATAAGGGATCACCTCTTCTTCAACACTTAGGACCTCTTGAGGGATCTTAAGTTGTATCTTAGCTATCATAATCTGATCTTGATTCTTAGGGGTTGCAAGATTTGCCTTCTCCTTCTCTTTTTTGTTGATGCCAAGACTAGGCATCTTGAAATCTATTGACCTATCCCAATAAGGCTACTAAGGAGTTACACTTTATTCAATCAAGAGTTCTAAATTTTCTTCAACCAATTGTTCTTCCCTAGGTTCCTATACAATAGGTCCATCAAATAAAAGGTTAATTGGGTGAGGACAAGATGAACTAGTTGGTAGAGGTGGAACATAGGGCTAAAATTAGATTGAGAATGAAAATTAAGATGTAATTTTGGGTGTTCTTGGGGAAGAAGAGGCAGACCTTGGGATAAGATAGCTTGGTTATCTTCCTTAAACTTGATAATCACTATATTCACATGTTATTTAGCTTGAAAAGTTTCTTGATGAGGGATGGATTAGGTGTCTTTAGGCATAATATATTCTTTGGAATATAAACATTCCATCACACCTTGACTTAGCAATCTCATCTTTGACTCTAACTCTTCAATTTGCTTAGCAAGGTTCTCTTTGGAAACTTTTTCTTGAAGTTCATAAGAATCTTAATGAGGATTAGGAATACAAGAGTGACAACATGGAACACAATAAGCTTCTTGAGGAAGGGTGGGGTGGACTTATAAAGGATAAAATTCATTCTCAACTTCACACTCCTTATCAATGATTGTATCATCTTTATTTTCCCATGATTTTACCATATTACTCCAGCTTAAGATGTTAGGATTAGAAGTCTTTTCTTGAGGTGGTGATGTAGTTTTAGGAGTGGATGAAGTGTTTAAGGAACTTGGGTTCTCCTTAGGCTTGGAATATCCTCCTTGTCTCCAATATGGAATCTCATATATAAGGGTCACTCTTTGAGATGTGGATGCAATGTGAGAGGGAAATGAGGACTTGAAATCCAATTCCTTTGATGCTAACATGGATTCTTGCATCTGCATATTAGCCAACTCAATCTACCTCTCAAAATTAGCTTTAAAAATAATGTTTCTCTTTTTAAATCCCTCTTTTAATTTATTGGGAAAAGGGTGAATTTGATAAGATTTATTGGGCTTATGATTAGGGGTTAAATAAGACTCATACCAATCTTGGGGAAGTGGATATAAAAGTTGATAGGTTTGGTGAGACTACCTTTCATAAATTATTAGCCTATGTTCTAAGGAAGAAACCAAGACATTCACATCTACCATATCACTTGTTAGCCTTTTCTAATTAGATCTCTCAATAGGTACCCACTCCCTTTTAACCAGATATAATGCATCTCTCACCTTATAAATAATATAAATAGGAACCTCTTCACCATATCAACTTTGTGTGTCGAAGTCCAACATGTACTTCTCATATCTCGAAAGAGTTTGCTTGAAGGTGGAAATAAATTGACTTGAGAAGTGGCTATGTTGACTAGGAGGAGGAAGACATTGAGAAGGCTAGATATAAGACTAATAAACTTCATGAATGGATTATACACTTCATGTTGAAGCTAGTAAGGATCATGATAGGGTTAATTGAGAACTTCTTATTGATAGGGAATGCTATAAACTTGAAATGTCTCACCAACTTAGGTAAAACATTACTCAACACTAAGGTCAGCCATCGATATTTGTTAGGAAGAAATAACACATTAAATGGTTGTAAATAATATTTAAAAGGAATACCTAGGATAATTGACTAGTTGACGTAACTTTGGAGTCATCATTGATGCTTAGACAAACGCCTTTAAAGGCTAATTATTGAAAGACAAGACAAAAAATCCTTCAACCTGTTAGACTAAGAGTCCCACTAGACATGTAAAAAACTATTGTCACTTATATTTCACCCTTTAATGATATACCTAATCTCTCTTCATCTAAGTGCCACAATAGAAACACCTCTAGTCTTGTGGGTATCCTAAGGATGAGGTTAATCTCTAGATAGGGATAACACCTTTTTATGTACCACTTTGGATCATAACTACACACAAACCTTTTCAGGGGAAGGGAGAAAGATAACTAAAATAAAAATATCATGTTGGAGGTGATATACCAAATATATTGATGACTTCCAACTAGTTTCATGTTACACTTGAAACCAAGAGACTAACCAAACATACGCTTCTCCAATATACATCTTATCATATCAATATTACATTATGAGGTTATGGATGAATGTTTAAGCTAGGAGCAATATAAAAGAGGCCTTGAATGAAACTATTTAATATATTAACTCAATCAACCTTGACACTTATTAGAACACTTCACATGACCTATAAGAAGAAGCTTTCCAACTACAAATAAATGATAGAATGAAACAATCATCCTAAGTAAAAAAGAGTTATCACTTATAAAAAATATAAAAATTCAAATTAAGACACTAAGAATAGTCATGAAAGAGGTAAAATTAGTAGTATTATTGATCAAAAGGTATGAAAATTATTATGCCTTTTCCATACTAAGGTGGAGCATAAGTTACAATGGCCAAAATGGTTAGTTTTTATAGAACTTCAGAGAGGGAGGAGAAGAGAGAAGTCCAATGATCACAAGGACAATTCTAAATATATTAAAATTAGTTACTTTTTCATGATAATAGGATGTGGTATGAACCATGTAAGGTCAATAATCATAATTGTCCATACAAGGCATGAAAGTCTTGTAAAGTGGCATAAAACTCATTCTATCTCAAAAAAATACCTTCATGATTTGGACCTATTTTAATGTCCCAAAAATGATTAGGGATAGGTATTATTATTTTAATTAAGGTTAATGGTTTTAGACATGCCTATCCATGCATCATTTGTATGCTTGGCCATCTGAAATCATCTAGGAATGAGCCATCATCATCTATAGTAAAAAACTCTTCTTTCAAGCACCCAACACACTTGTCCTCAAATTTGCCTTTATTTTTCCATGAAAATATGTGGGAGGGATTGGATGATAGTTTTTAATCCCCTTCATGGCATTATAATCATCAGGGACACCTTAATATTATATCACTTGAAGTTTTCCACCCTTCTCACTAGCTTGGATACTATGCTAATTTTGATTGATTGAGATGAAGAAACTTATTGAGGAATGTATGATTTATTTAAATTAATTAAATATCCATAGGGAGTTATTACAAGTCCTAAGCTTTCCTAAAAACTTTATTGTGTCTTTTAAAACCTCCTCTAGCTTAAAAAACTCATAAAATAGTCAAAAGTGCCCTATCTGTACAATTCTGTATAGTGTCTAGTCTAAAAACATGGGAAGTATCTTTAGGGAGTCTCCTCCAAGTTTAAACCATCATAATAAGAAAAATATTCCATTAGAGTAGTTTTTTAACTCCATTTCCAAAAATTGGTCACTAGCAAGGGTTTTGGAGAGTTTTGGCATGTTTTAACCTTTTAAGCTTCATTCATAAAAATATAATTTTAAAATTACAAAAAATTCCAAAGTAATATTATTTATGACCCTTGATAACTCCTATAAAATTCTTTCACCTCCATGCAAATCCTCTAAGAATATGTGAGCATCTAAGCCTCTCCCATCGAGCTCTTTTATCCAACTTACACAAGCCTAATGTTGTTTTTAGGCCAAAAATGGCTTATTGTGTTTTATCTACCTTCCAAAAGATTTATCACCTTTTTCTTACCCCCATATTAATGTTTTAATCCATGGTAATTATCATCTCATGCTATAATTATGAATGATCCCCCCATTTGGAGGCCTGACTACAGCTTAGAGCTCAAAATGACTTTTGATGGTTTTCCTTGCCTAAAAATAGCTAAAAATAATATAGTGACCTAATAAACATTCCTCTATAGGTTATAATTATCAATCCATACTAAAAATGATAGTGGTTCTCCATTTGACTTTTAGACCTTAATTCTGCCTATTAGGCTTTCTTATAAACCTAATGGTTTAGGACACTCTATTAATATTCACCCATTATTACTTAGTTTTATATGTCTTTATATATGTTATATATCTTGTCAATCCTTATTTATAGGTCCAAACATCTCTTTTCCTATCCTTACCATCCTTCTCCAAAACTGCTAGGGTTTGTGCATGAAGGGAGTGCTCTCTATCTGAGACAAAACAAAGGGAACTCCCCTACCTCTTAATACAATGGTGGATATTTTATGAGATTATCCAAGTATTATGTATCCCCCCTAAAAAAATTATATCCCTTTATTTTATGAATATACCATCCAAATGCATTGAAAACCAAAGTAGATTGTGAGGAAAGACATTGTGTGCAAGCTTTTCCCAATTTGACTATATTTTTCATTATGCAATCCTTTATTATGATTGATTTAAATTGTATGAAAGTGACATGAGTTTATTATATTCATTATAATGCATTATTATATTTCTCATCACTTAAAAACAACATGTTTCCTTCCATATATTTTACCTAGTCAAGACTGAGTGTCACTTCCTTGACTATGTTCTATTTTAGACTACTCCTGTAGGTGAAAACACATGTTTTGACATCAAATACAGTATCTAAAACATCCCCTAATTAATTTAGAGTAATTTTTCATTAGCTTTTTCTCACTAATTTGACTCTCAATCACTATCAACACTTCAAAATCCTTAAACTTGCTCACTGTTCCATCACAATCATCTATATCAAACTCTATTTTTATTTTGGGAGGACACTTAAAGGTAACCATGCTTGTATTGGAATTTTAAAACATTGAATGATATTATTTTAGGTTGTCCACATAGTTATATGACTAAACTCATCCATTCCATTCTTTATGTGAGGTCCTGCATCAAGGGTGTTTAACTCAACCTACATGCTAACCGTACAACAACTATTTAGGGTCACATTTGTAATGAAAAAGATATCTATACATGTAAATGTGGTCAAATGTCAGTATACCAATTTAATTTGACAATCCCTTGATCTCACATACTAATTTAAACAATTTTTAACCTCTCAAAAGTGAAAGTGTGGTCTATTATATAACTTTGGGTTGAATAAGTCTCTTTATACCTCGAACCTATAGACATGAATGCAATTTTTAGTGTATTTATAGGAAACTTTGAGCTTCCTAAACACTAGTCTCTATTGATCCTATGCCACTTAAACTCTAAAAAGTAATTATTATATATGGAAAATACAATCCATGGTAATCAAAATGCATAAAAGGTCCTTGCAACCCTGTTATGAGGTATCAACAAAAAACCAAAATGGTAAACCAATGATCATTGTTTTTCCATTTTAGGTAAAATGGTCTCAAAACTCAGTCATCATCATTTGAAATTGATCCATATCTAAATATACCAATATAAAATTCTTAAAATGTCTACCATGATTTTAAAATAATTTATAGGCTTTAAAAGAGATTCCATCTTGTTCAAATCACTTCATCATGTGCCCTCAGTTCTCTACCAACAAATCCTATAGGTTGACATTGTAAAGTCTACAGATAGTAAATCAAAGATGGACAATGTGCATTGATTTGACTTTTTTATACATTTTAAACTAATACAAATACTTCCAAATGCACTCTTCATTCTTAAAATACTTTGACACCATTATTAAGGCTCTCGTCATAGCATTATGTCATCATGAAAACCCCTATAGGTGCATCGTGAAAGGTATGCAGGCAATATATGTAGATGTGTTAAATGAGTATTATTTATCCTTGAATGATTTTTAAGCATATTCCACTTCATAATAATGAGTTTTCAAAAACTATAAATTGATTCAAAAATATATGCGCCTAGTTTCCATGTGGTTTTCTTCTTCCAGACACCTGTATGTAAGCATGTCCATAGCCACCTAATAGTAAATGTTGTATATGACTATAATTTCATGAAGATTTGCCTTGGGAAAAGATATTTAGTGGTGAAGATGATAAATTTAACATATAATCATGTAAAAAATAAAATATTAACCCTCCAAGACCACCATCAAAACAATAAAATCCTTCAAATGGTTAAAAAACTGTCTATTGCATAAAAAGGGCTCCCTCCTATAACTTAAGATGATTAGCATATTAAAATACCTTGAAACATGAAAAAAAATTGATATAATTAGATAAGACACTAAATATATTGTATAACCAATATCATTAGATAGATTATATGGACTTGTCCAAACCAAAGCAAAACCCATAGGGTGCACATATTTGCAAATAAAAACACAGTCAAATTATAAAAAATGGTTGATAAATCATAGTTTACAAAACTTGGAAATATTATTATGTAATTTAATCTATATTAGTTTACTACTTACTCCCGAAATCTTTTGACCTAAAACCTCTTTTACTGACTGTACCAAGTATGAACCTGTTGATCACTTTCGCATGTCTAAAAAGGTGACAAAGGAAAAGAATGGTTTTGGTCCTTTTTTAACATTTATAAATCATGTAAATAATTTATATTATGTTAAGGAATATTAATATTAATATTAAAACCTTATTTCATGTGGCACACTTCCCCATGAGCTGTATAAGTGCTAAACTTTCTTTTTTGTCAAGAAAACTACCCTTTCTTTTGAAAAGATCACCATTTTTTAGTTATGATAGTTGATTAAGATGTATTAAGACACATGGGACATGACATAATATTTTTAAATATTCACGTGTAGCAAGGATGCTGTAAAACACATTAAATGCCCCTTTTTGACCTCAAAATGACTAAAAGGATTAAAATAACTAAGGACCAAGGCTAGTATAACATAAAATGACATAATTAGCCTATAAAACGCCTTTTGTTGTATGTATTAGGCCCATAAAACACCTAAAAACCAATTTTTTCCCTATAGGTGCCCCAATTTGACCTATAGGGTCAAATTTGGTCAACAACACCCATAGGGCATGCACTCAAAGAGATTGAGTCTCGATGGGTTCCTGCAAAATGTAAAGCATCAGTAACTGATAAATTTTGGAAATATTATGTGCATACATATGACACATTTTAAATCACCATAAAAATGAGATAAATTATATATAGAATATAAAAAAATGAAAATAACGAGTTTCAAATAGGTAAGTGATTTTTTGACATCATTTAATTTAGTTTTTTATGTCAGCATCTATAATTTATTTATGTTGGTTAAGTGAAAATGTGGATTCAATCTAGATATAAACTAAAGAATGAGGATGGTAACAACTTTGTCATTTATGTAGTCGTCATATGTAACTACTGTTAACACAAGTAGTAATGTTTTCAATAGCATGTCTGAAAGGAAGCATTAATGATTGGTATTTTTACTAGTTTTCAAATTCTAAAATTTATTATATTTTTATCTAAAAACATTATCTTCATAATATCAATATTTTTAACAAATAAAAACTCTCTCCATGTGAAATGTTTTTGTTATAGAAATTTGGCCATAAAGAAGAGTGAGCATAGCTTAATCGAGTGGTTTCTTTTGTTAAACTAGATGAGTGATATGTTAAGAAAATACTTTTGACATCTTTTGAAATTCTTCAACTCTCTAAACCTACACCATTTTATCTAGGCTTTCTATTACCAAGGCTCACAGATCTAATCACTCAGCTTTTAAGTCCTTCCTTTCATATGTTTCTACTATAACCTCTTCAGGAACCATGTTGTAGGGTGTTATTATAATGTCATTAATATTTTGGATTCTCATTCAAATTTGGTTTGGAGGTAAAATTAAGGGGATTCATAGAAATAATTCTCATTCCACAATCATGGTACATTCTATCACCTATCTAGTTCTTTCTCCCCCTCCCCTCATTTCCTTTGGCTAATATCCCTCCCTAAAGAAAGAGGTCACTTTTTAGGAAGATTTATAGGTGGTTGTTCCTTTGATTCCTTCTCCTCTACTGGATTTCATTGCTTACCCTTCTCTCCATTGTTAGGAAACACTTAGAACCCCTTTGTTTTCAACAATAAATAAGAAAGGTTAAAGAATGAGTGGAAAGGATGTAGCCTAACATATAGTAAATGGTGAAAAATGGGAACCAATGGAAAATGGAACGTATTCTTTCCTATCTTGGAATAAGAATGATATATTACATTAACTAATATTTTAACTTTTTTGATTGACTACTTGGGAAGATCAATATTTTTTACAAGTAGTCTTATGTGATTGGGTGTTTAGGGTTTTATTTTTCTTAGGTTTCTTTTTGTATTTTGTCTTCTAAATCATTTATCCTTTTCATATTTTAAGGTAAATCCATATTGTTCTTGGCTTTTTGGTTGATTTCCCATAGTTGGTTAGGATTTAGTTTTTATTATTTGTGGCTAAGTTTTTTTAATATTTGAATGTTGTTTGATGTTTTTTTATCTATTTAATTCATTTTTGGATTACTTTGTATTGGTTTTTGGGCCCTGTCAAAACCCTCTTTTTAACCATATACAAATAATAATCCATTTTACCTTAATAACCACCAAACGCTCCAATATTTAGATGAATCCTTATTATTTAGGTTTTAGTAGTTTTAATATTGTAATATCTATTATAGGACCATGTTTAAAAAAATAATTGACATAATATGCATTTTAAGTAAATTCAAAAATTATTGTTGTTACACTTTTATATATATATTGTGTATAAAATCTTCAAATTTGCCTAACCTCTCTTTCAACCTAAAAAATATATATATTTTTTAATTTAAAAGTGTACCTTGATTAATATAAAAATATGGTAAAATAATAGTCATACAAAAAAAATTTGTAGAAAATTCACACCCAAAAAGTTAGGCCACCCCAAGATAAAATAGCCTTAAGGGTCAAAACCCCATAAACTAGAGGAAAACCTAGATCAAATACATTTCAAAGAACAATATCCAATAATTTCAAAGTATCCTTTCTCTTCCCTTACTCTTTTTGAACCTTACTTTATTATCAATGATTTATTTATTTGAATGACTAGACTTTACATCACTTTTATATAAATGGATATACAATAAAGCTCAAGGTAATAAATGGGTATTTAATGAGTTAAACTAAAAGGTGATTTGATATCTATGTTTAAAGTAATTTCAATTATTTATAGTAAATTATTATGATAGGTAATATAAATTTAACCTAAATGAATTAATTGGGATGGGAGTTTCAAATCCACTAATTGAAATTCATTTGTAACCAAAAATTATAACTGCTACATAATGTTTTAGAAAACTCTATGAATAATTGATTAGTATTAATTTTATCTAGTAAAATTTGATTAATATTTATCAATAAGATCCAATCAAAAATTTATTTATTTAAATTTATTATATTACAGTTTCATAATGTCTTATAAAATGAAAACAATTTCATGGTATTTGTTTTCAATACATATGGACAATAACTTTGTTTTTAGTAGATAAGATAGCCAACAATTTCATCATTTTTTTGGGTCACCTTCTCATTATTAAATATTTTTTAACCATAATTCACCACTTGAACAAAACATATTCATGATTTTTCTTGATTGGCTACACACTCCCCTCATTTTCTCAATCTTTTCCATGGAGAATCCCAATTTAATACACCATACCCAAAAAGACAAAACTAACCAGTTGAAATAATAAACAGTATAAATCAATGCTTAATTACATGAAAAATGTTTATAGTAATGTGGGCACAATGATATAACATATTTTGACATTATCTATAGGTTTTGGCCTGATAACCATGTATAATTTTAAAAGAGGGGAACTAGGTGCTCTAGATGCCAATAAATGATCTTAGGTTCAAATCAATTATTTAGAAATACAATTATCTCTTACAATTCCATACATACAGGAAATGAAATGTAAATTAAATAAGCATTGGATAAATTTTGTCAAGAACATGATTACACATGATGCATAAAACCACCACCTACAAATAAGACATAATACTTTGTTAAAAACTAGGGAAATTGAGATGAGACCATATTTAAAAACATTAACTAACTTAGTCATCTTTATAAATATACAATTGAAAAATTAAATTCATTAGATAGTTAAAGCAACATCAAAATTATTTATTAAAAAAAAAAAAAAAACCACAAACATACACTGAGGAGGATTATATAATCACATCTTTTCAACCATTGAAAAACACAAACAACAATATATATATAACATCACATCTCTCTACTTTAAAAATAATTTTTGTAAACAAAAATTAATGTCTATAACTAATGCATTTTCTAAATAATTAATTCATCTATTTAAAAAAATTATGTATGTTCATAACAAAACATTTCTATGTATTTAGACCTAGAAAGACAATGTAATCTTATCTAGTATAAGAGATTGTGATAGCTAAATGTTGAGTCAAATAGGATAGAATATTTACATTAGGAATTCTACCCTACCTTCATGGTTACAAAATAGGCATATGAAGACTATATCTCATTTGTACATCCTCTCCTTTGGAGGAAACTTTGTAGATGATTTCTTCTTTCCCATTTTAAAATATATGAATGTCCTATTCTTTGAATCAAGGTTTAATCACAAATCTAAATCCAAGATAGAATAATGAAATGAAAAAAAATATATCAGATCAGATGTTTGATCAATAATTTGTAGGATCAAACGTATGTAACTGCAACAACTTTAACCAATATATTTTCCTCATCCATCCTTATTTTCTCCACCAATTTTATTATTTTTCACAAAATAGGGATAGATGATGTCTATGTGTTTGATATTCAAAAGGGATGGAAAAAAACTTCTCAATATTCTCATTTTATATTGTTAGTTCTTCTTCATTGAAGTGGAGAAAAGGAGCAACCAAGGATTTACATTTTAAATTTGATGTCAATTGTGATATATATTGTCGACCTAGTTAAACTTCATATTTTACCAAATCTAAATTATGTTAGTGCATCTAATATCATACATAAAAAAATATATTTATATTTTTTCTAGATGTTTATGATGAATGTTATGATCTTACATTTATTCTCCATGATTACCCATCTTTACATGTGTCTGCGCTAGTTTCTAGCCAACATGACAATGGAAGTTAAAATAAAGTCAATTATCTATGATATATTTTGGTCAAATGCTTGTGGAATTATACTCTCTACTTTATAGTTAATATAGGTATAATTATATGCTATCATTATCATTATTTAAATGAACCTTCATAACTAGGGACCATTTGATATTATTCATAGGAATGCTTATATCTATAAAGACTAAATATATTCACCTAAATATTTGTGGTTGGATAATTGATAGGTAAATTGGAATTATTATAATTATTTTATACATAATTTTATAATATATATTAATATTATCTATCACATAATATTCAAACACTTAATAATTATAAATTTTAAAATTATTATATTAGTATATTAAGACAATAATTATATTATATATATATATATATATATATATATGTTATATTATCATTCTATTATATCTTTTATTTTATATTTAATATATTATTATAATTTTATTAAAGACACACACACACACATGTATGTATGTATGTATATTACTAAATATATATATATATATATATATATATATGAAATGCCTCTTATTGGTCTTTACTTTCTTTGCCTAATTCACCCACACACACACATGTATGTATGTATATATATTATTAAATTTAATTATATTTATATATATATATATAATTTGCAAGAAATTAAAGATTCCAAAGTGAACTAGGCAAAGAAAGTAAAGAGCAATGAGAGGCATTTCATATATATATATATATATATATATATATATATATATATATATATATATATGTATATATATATATGTATATATGTATAATTTGCAAGAAATTAAAGATTCCAAAGTGAACTAGGCAAAGAAAGTAAAGAGCAATGAGAGGCATTTCATATATATATATATATATATATATATATATATATATATATATATATATATATATATATATATATATATATATATATATATGTTAATGCCTTCATACGTTCTTAATGATTTAATATAATTTATCTATTTCTACATTTGAATTCCATTAGCGAATGGAAGCTATAATATGATGACCTCAATTTATTGCCCAAAAATGATAGCATTGTAACAATAATTAAAGATGCACAATAAACGTGGAGCCTTGTTGCAATTATATAAGCTCTCATGATGCTCTTAGCAACAATTGATAGTTGAAAATGATCAATCAAAAATGTCACCATGCTTCAAAATGTGGATCTTTTTGTAATAGGTGTAAGACATGTAACCTTATCCCCTAATGCAATGATTTTGCTATATTTTTAGTAGTAATTATTATTTTATGATTAAAAGATAAATATTAAAAAAATGTTAAAATTGGACCTCTGCACACTTTTACACAACTATTATTAACCATGAATTCATCAATTTTAATTGAAATGTGTATTCATTCTAAATTTTTAAAATTTATGTCTATTTCTAGTTTTTATACATAGGCTACACCTCCTAAGATATCCACATAATTAGGTATGTTAATTAACCAAGTTGCCCTTATAGAATCATCTATGGTTTCATTACATAGGGTACCAAGAAAGAGTAAGAATATTATAAATACATAAACCATGAAGAAGGTCACTAACTGGAGAAAAAATATTAATTCCATTCTAGAATTACCTATATCATTATGTACCACCTAGTTTTCTACAATTTTAATGCATCCTCTAGACAATCTACTTCTCCCACCTTTACATTTGTACAGTGGATATGATCACAAGCTATGGTTTATATTCCCTTATATATTCATAAGTTTAAAGAAGAGGAGCCATGTAGACATGATTTAATAATCACTTAGTGGCCAATAGTAGGATTCTATTTTGATAGAAAATTAAATACATTGAGAAAGGTTAAAATGAAAAGTAGACTAAAAAATGGTGGGAACATCGACATGGATCAGAGAGAAGACATTTTATAACTAAAAAATAAGATAAATCTCAACCTCATATACCTAGAGTAATATAGGGAAGATACTTAGAGTATTTTTGGATGCAACTAGAGGGGTGATAAAATAAATATTTAGGAGCTATGACCAATCTAGGAAAAAACTACAACAATCAAATATATTTGAAGATCCTATGGAAATTGTAGATAATGTGCACATTGCAACTAAGAAGTTTTATTACATTCTTAGCTCAATAAGCTCTAAAAAGGCTAAATCTCAACCTAAATGGAGAGATGTGTCCTTGTTTAATAATAAAATGAAATATATGGAAGAGAGGATTAATTAATTGGGTCAAGATAGAAGGATTAGAGCTTATGATCATCCAAATTTAATAATGTCACCATAATTTTTGTGGGGAAAAATCATGTGGCCATCAAGAGAGATACATTGCTTCATTGGGATCGATAGACGAGAACTTTGGTCCAATAGTTTATCATTAAAAAATTAAAATCCATATTTATTTTACAAGACACAAGAGTTTAAGGTATAAATAATCCTCTTGGGTAGTTGGTTATTAAGCCATGTATTTAAGGTTTGCTCAAAGCTATGATTGATAGCTTCCGATCTAAAATTGAGGGGATAGATTATAAGTCTAAAGAAGATATCATATAATTGATAGATTTTATTAAGGGGAAGTAACAAAATTAGACATCTTGTATGGAAGATAAATAAGACACAGACACCCACATAACTTATCCTAATAAATTATATCCAAGCATGAAGAAGTTAATAAACTTACAATCCACTATAAATACATTGTTATATTAGGATCATGATCAATTATGGATCTGTTATACCAAACTAAGGGATATATTACTAAATAATACCAAATGATATATTTTCAAGGTATCTCATTAAATGAAATTATGTAATAACAATAGCTAGGTTTTATAATGTAATGAAATGGAATAAACTAATCTACTAAATGAAAATATAAGATAACCTAATGCTCACCAAATATTGTGGCATAAAGAGGGAATGCAATAACAAGAAAGGATAATTCTAATCAAGATAATATAAAATTAATCTAATCAAGGTGAGATATAATTCAATCTATTAGTTGTGAAATGTCTACCCATCAAATGAAGAGCTAGGAGTACTCACCTTATTGGAGTGCACCTATCATGTGTCAATATATATTTGGTCAATGGTGCTTATAAGGATTATAATGATAGATAATATATAGGCTACAAGACATATCATATGCATCAAAGACCTCAACAAGATGAATGCTACTATTCCAAGGAAAAACTCTTAGTAATGAAATAATAAAATGACAATATAAGAATATTTGTGAAATGTAATGATGCATAGATAAAATATCCTCTCCATAGAAATCAAGTGAAGGGGATATTTACAACCAAGGAATGATTGTTAACTCTCTCAATAATTTCATTAACAAGGATAACTAGGTCAATCTTGATTGGTATGAAATACTGACATTAGGCCTTGAACTAATTTGGTTGGACTAATTGAGTTTAATAAAATGCACTAAATTTCAAACAAGATCAATTGGGTCAACGTAGTAAAAGAATTAATAAAAGGGGTGTATGCTTAGTCAAGGGTTATTTTTGTAAGGTCAGTTACCTAGGGGAGTATATAAGTGAGTTTTAATGTCTTAGGTTGTTAGATAAATTTAACTTGTCATGGTTTTACGTAAGGGTATAGGAGATAATTTTTTTGTGAAGAATAAAATATATGCTAAACCCTTTCAAGGTGCACCCTTTAAGTTGTGCACTCAAAGATATTGAGATCTAACAAGATCATACAAGAGAAACAATGTTAATAAATGAAAAAATTTGAATATATTTCCAAATCAAAGCTCATCACATGGCATGAAATTATAACACGGGATTGTGCTTCAATAAATAACATAGAAATACACAACAATTAACTAATAAATTACAATAAAAAGCATAAATTGAAATTTCAAAATTGAAATGATAATAGGAATAATTGAAAGTATCATATACATACCTTGACTTATATTTATCAATATATCATTATTTGATTTATTTTTGGTCTTTGATTGTGGAGGACTCATTAACTACTTTGAGAAAACCCAAATGATACAAATATAGAAAGCAAATTCAAACCAATGCATAGAAATTAAGATAAATGACATTGGTATAACCGAATAAGTAACTTGAACAATTGGTAAGTTAGGTTGATAAATGCTAGGTTAGAACTAAAAGACCAAGGAAAAATGAATAAAATGTAATTTAGGTGATTAAAAATCTAAGGCTATTAAATGAGTCATAAACCTAAACAAAATTACCTCTAGTAAGACAAGTAACAAACTAGATTAAAACAAGGACACTTAAAATTGAAGTAACAGACCCAACATTAATGTAAAATAAGTAACAAAATATACTTAAACAAAGATGAAAAAATAAGACATAAACTAAAACAACATTTTTAAATGAGAAGTAACAATCCAAACTCAATCAATGGAAATACTAAAACATAAAAAAATGTAATGAATTTATCTATAAAAAATTTGACAAACAAACTTATGGTTTTAAATAAAAACCAAGGAAATTTGAGAAATATAAGGTAGTGTTGTAAATAAGTAATGCATAACCACTAAAAAATATTATTTTTGTTCTTAATATACATTAAACTAAAACAAAACTATAATGAACATGTCTAAGTAGATGTGAATAATACCAAAATATAGAAGTTAGGAAACAAATTTAGAAATAAAATTTCCTATCAAGGGGTAATATGAAATTAGTGGTGGGGAAAATGTAGGTGAGAGCAAGGTAGAAAAATATTTATCATAAATAAGAAATTCCAATCAAGTTAAAAGAATAAGAAGACTTTTGACATGAATGATTCTAAATAAATTGTCATAGCCACATAGATCTTCATTATCTAGTTAAGTATATATCCCCCTATGAAGTTTATATAAATAAAAATTAAAATGGACCTATTTTCCCACAATGTGTCCCTTGTTCCTTATGACCCCTTACAAAGTTGTTAGTATACTATGAAGATTATGTACTTGCATGAGAAATTAGGTATCACTATAGATAATTTTGAGACCTCATATCCTATTCTATTAGCTTGCTACATCCAAATAGACATCGATTCTATCAGGAGGCCAAATGTGGAGTTTTAGTTTCAACTAGAATATGATATGTGCTTACTAATCACATATTTTGCTGTGATTTTGATTTTTAATTTTATATATGCCTTTTTAGCATTTATTTTTTACTTTAAATGATTTGGATTTTTATATCCCTCCTCCATACATATTTATAAAACCAAACACGGGTATTAAAAATGACTACCACTAGAAATAATAAAATTTATAACTAAGAAAATGAACTTGGAGAGCATGGTGTATAAAAATTTAGTACTTGAATGTTAAATAAGAATGTTATCCTTAAAACAACCTTGGTGTGCCCAAAGTGGAATGAAAATAGTGGAGAAGATGGAATTTAACATGAAACCATTGAGTTACCTCATATCACCAAAATTGTGAAAATGGATAAAATGATATAATGATAGGTAAACATGATTATGTATCATAAGAAATAATGTAAGTGTAGAGAGACATTAAAAATAGTTTTTTTAAAATTTCTTACCATGAAAATAAAATAGTTTATTTTGAGAGTATGAAGTCACAATCATTAAACCATTGCCATAATACTTTAGGTAGAATACTTAATTAAATAAAATTTAATAACTTTGAATTTTTTAATGAGGAAAGCCTAGTCCTATCGGAGGTTTTCCATTTCAACTCATAACAGGGAAACCAAAAGAGGTATAAAACTAGAGACTAAATATAAATTTTTTTTTTGAGAAGACATGGTCTTTTCCAATTTCTTATATTTTAAATCATAAAGAATAAACCAAATAAGTGAAAATAAACTCATAAAGTGAGAACTACATGATCAAAACAAGACATCAAGAATTAATTAGAAATAAATATATTTTTTTAGGATGGTAAGGTCGTATCCATGGTCTTAAATTATAAATAATAAACAAAAATTAGTATAGATAGACCTAATAACCAATGATAGGACCAAAGGCTACTCAAAATAATGTAACTGTACACATTGGGTATCTTCATAGAAAACTTGCAATAGAAAACTTGAAAAAAGTGTTAGTATTTATAGTATGTAAGAAATATGTAGAAAATATTTAGTCAAAATATTTTTTTTAAAATGACTATTAGTAGGTTCTTTGAGAATATGTCCTCTATTAGTTTTTAGTCTATAAGTAATAAGACCAAGGATGTCTTTGACTAGGTAAAGACCCCACAATTTTTGGGTGTACTTGCATTCTTTATCATGTGTATAATCTAGTTCAAGTACTACATCACCAATATTGAAAGCATGTAGTTTCATTTTTTTGTTATGTTATTTAGAAATGCAATCTTTATTTAGGCAGTGATGTTATAATGTGGCCATATGTCACTGATCAAGGAAATATAAATCATGGAGATGGGATTCATGTAATTCCTCCATAGTAATAATACCATGAAGATAAATACATAATTATTGTATCTCAACTTCTAAAGGTAAAACTGATTCATACCCATATACTAATGAAAATGGAATTTCCCAAGTAACACTATGTATGTTAGTGTGATAATCCTAAAGTAAAGGATAATGTTCTAGATGCCAATCACTATGGGATTATTTAATACTATTTTAAAAGATTTTTTTCATAATTGTTTTAGTTTATTTTATTTGACCTTGTATTGAGTATGATAAGGTGTTGATATTTTGTGCAGAATTTTTTATTTTTCAGATTTTTTTTTCATGTCTTTATTTATGAAATTTCCACCATTGTTAGAATGAAGGTATGAGAAACTATAAAATGATAGATTATTTGAAAGAGAATAAATTTAAAAATGGTAATACTATTTTGGTTAACAGGATGCATGAATTCCACCCACTTGCTAAAATATTTAGTGGTATTGATAATGAATACATGGTCATCTTGTGATCTACTTAATTTTCCAATGAGATCTAATCCTCACATAGAGAATGGCCAAGGAGATTCAAAATTTTGGAGTTTAGCCAAGGGAGAGTGAACATGATCATAGTGAAGTTGACAAGGATTACATTTTTTAGTAAAATTAGTGACATTTTTTTTCTAAAGTATGCTAAAAATAGCCCATGTGTACACATTTTTTAGTTGTGGCAAGATCGATATAATTACAACTAAAGATGCCTCTATGTCGTTGTTTAATTATATGAGTAATTTTTTATGACATTATACAACATAGTAAGGTGCCTTATATGTTATGATAATAAAGGATGTTGTATCAAATTACATATTTGTATGCATGTTTTAAATATTAAGTCTTTTCACAAGAATTTAAATTTTGACGATAAGTATAATTATCAATGAATTGGATGATAATTTTGTACCATGAAATTTGTCTAGTAATAATAGATTCTATGTGAAAAATTAGATAATCATTTTTTATTTTATAGAAAATAAGGTGATTTTATTATTTGAATGAGTGTAATCGCCTAAAAGTGGCAATTAGATGCCAAGAGTGTCACTTGAGTTAGCATATTCCTAACTTATCCCTATACCTATCCTAGAGCCTTAAGCACACTCTTATAGCCATTGTTCAGGACACATACACCTAAAATCACCAAAATAGAGTCTCATGACAATCTTCTTAGATCTCAACCCAAATTTTTCCCATTAGTCTGCTAGGTGGATATTAGCATCACATTTGGGACACTATAACCATATGGCACTAGTGGCCCCAATTAAGCACTATTATCATTATCCCTAGTGGTCTAAAATGGATACTTTTTCAAATGTGTACCTCTTATGGTAACTCTAAGTACACTTTCATATCCATATAAGCTACAAATCTCTATAAATATAATTCTATTTGACCCTTATTCACTAAATGGAAAGTAGATGCAAAAGTAAATTCAAACCAAATACAAGTTATGCAAAGTTACTATATTTGATCTTTATTATTCCCTACTTTTACATACTACCATATACAACAACCCTAAGCCCAATTTTAAAATATTTTAATGTTCAAGCATATTCAAGGAGTCTAAGTCCACTCTGATTCTAGCATTCACTTACACTTTCATCAAGCACTATGTGGGAGAACTACATCAATTTTTCTCTCTTTTTTGAGTATTGGTATGAAGGCAACTCTCTTCAAAATTGGGTGTTGAATATGTCCATTCTATCTTACTAACAAACACATAATTATTTATCATGCCATACTTACAAGGAGGATTAAGGTTTGCACACCAAATTAGGTTTTCTAGGCATAACATAGATATCCATGTTTTGTGCATGTATGAACATGACCTAAGAACACATGCATAGGTGCTCCTAGAATATAGGAATGGTCCTACAAAGGGGACACTACCACCACTTTGAGGACATTACACCAACATGGTACTAGTGTCCATATGGGGTGCTACTATCTATTGATAAAATATATTCCATAATCATGTTGACAACACTTAGAACTATCTAGATCTTAATTTTCAGAATCAAGATCATTTGCAATAGTAAATTTTGAGATAAGTCTATATTTATCCCTATTTACTAAAAAATTAGAAATTCAAAGAAGGTAAAATGCCAAAGCAAATGAATACTTAATTACTGCATATTATTTGATTGATTATACCTCTCAACCCTTTAATATAAACATAATATTTTCACTAGTAGAACCCTAAAAGGTTAAATCATTTGGTGAACCCATCTTACTTCTAATATTACTTCAAACCCTATCTTTCTTTAATTTAATTTTTTTTGCAAAAATTTAGGGTTGTATACTTCTATTTTTTTTTCAATTTTTTAGACAACCCAGCTAAATTATATCAAATTCATATTAGTGTTTCAATTTATTTTACATATAATTTAAATTAGTGTAATAAAACACTAAATTCAAAAACCATAAACCTAGATGCTCTTATATTTTCTATCATTTTTTATACTATTTTCATTATCTACATTTAATTTTTTAAAATTTATATATTCTATTTTAGTATCTCTATTTCAAATTGTTTAATATATGCCATCTAAAAAAACTCTCTCTCTTCTACTAAGAAGAAGTTCTATACTAGGTGGCACTCCAATAGAGTATATATAAATTACTACAATCTAAACCTATAACAAGGAGAAGGAACCTATTTCCTCTTTAGTTATGAATACTTCATACCCTAATTATGTGGAATTCAATGACAATGCATTTGAAGATGAATAATACAACCAGGATCGAGATAAGATTCACATTGAGAATAAGGACACTTAACCTCTACTTAATAATAATGACATAATTATGAAAATAGATGAGGTGTTAGAAGGCTTCAAAAATAGAATTTGATAATAACCCCTTGAGAATGCACACATTCAATAGGCCATATTATAAATCAAGAATAAGATAAACAATGGTCGATCTTCAACCCCTCCAGTTAATAATGTTTTTACATCTCCAATAGGTCCAACTCAACCAACTTAGATAACATAAACCAAGATTTTTATTCAACCATCTATGATAGCTACACCACATGTGTCTAATTATTCTAATCTAGATGTATAATCCCTTATACATGATTTTAATAATCTATAGCTTAAGGTGTTATATATTGAGAAGGGAGTAATTAGGCCATCTCATACACCTTTGCCATACAATTTTATGGTAACCAAGCTTACATTATATGTGGCAAGGGGGACCCATAGCATGGCCTTAGAGCCTTTTACACAACATGCTTAGACTATGTTTTTAATAGTTATCTTGGTACAAAGTTATTCCACACATGCTCAAGGATTATGCCCTATAGTGGTTCTATGATTTGCCAAACTAATATATCATAGCATTCAATCATTTATCCAACATATTCTTAGCACACTTCTCTATCAACATTAGTGATGATATATCATATGCAAAAGTGTCACAATTAAATAAAAATTAAAATGAGCCTATCACCAATTATGTCTTACAATACAAGACAATAATATCCAAATTAACTAGCCGTATGGAAGAAATATAGCTTCAAGATATATTTAAATAGAGTTTACTACTAGCACTACACAAAGTTATCTTGTTCAAAACATTTCCTAAATTTATTGATTGATGTCAATAATTGAAGGAAATAGATGTTAAGCTCTTAAAAATGGGAAACATTAACTACACAAATGGATCAAAATCAACTATCAAGAGTTCAAACAAACCTCCATAGAAGGTAAGGGCCAAAAAAAAAATGTTATCAAAAGGAAATATTTAATTTAGCTTCTAAGCCATCACTAAGATTGGTTTAATCAACTCCTTAGCATAGAGTCTTCTTTAATCTTCTAGAGTAACTAACATGGGTTCTACAACAACTATTAAAATGTAATGTCATATCTCTCCCTCCTATTAAATAGGTTGATAAAACAATGCCTCTTCCAAAAATTTATGATTCAAATGTTTTCAATGAGTATCACAAGGCATTAAGCCACATGATGATAAAATGCATTAGCCTAAAGTAAAATTACAAGATCTCATTGAGGCTAACATTATTGATGTGGCCACACCCAAAAAGGCACTAATAGAAAAAAAATAGAGGATAAGGAACTATATATTTTCTTATCCTTTCCCAAATCATACAAGAAAGGATGTAGGGGCACATGATCCTTTCACTATACGTACTAGGTGCATTCACATCTATATTTTTATCACATAGTTACATAGGAGACACATCCACTGCATAACATTATTGGCATGTATCATAAGTTAATGCTACCTAGACCACATACCAAATTTTAAGAGAAGGATATTTTTTATGATGACACATATTTACATGCACTCTTCATATGAGCATACATATACCACCATCCTATTCATAGTGTTATCATTGACAATTGGTTAACCATAAACATTTGCGTCATGACACTCTTATAACACTTGGGTTACATACAGTGGGATATGTTTCATATAGACACACTCATTAGTGGTTTTAGTGGCCATGTTCAAAGCTCCATTTGGGAGATTTGGATGACATTACAAGTTGGACCAACACATAGAGCCACTTGGTTCTTCGTAGTACCTACTACAAGTGTATTTGATATTTTATTGGGAAGTCCATGGTTATAGCGGCTCTTAACCATCCCATATATGGTACACTAATGCCTAAAGTATATTCTTGCTAATCAAGTGGTTAAGGTTGAGGGTGTCCCATATGAGTATCCTTTACCCATCCCACTAGAAGTTCTAGTAAAATTTATATCTATAATTCCAACATAAACATCGGGTATAGTTCTAACACTATTACAAGATATTACATGGTTATTAGTTATAATAGAGAGTATATAACCCATCACACATCATAGTATTTATTAAAGTCATAAATTCATTCCTTAACTACTCTTATGGTATCTATTTGTATGCATACTCTCCCATACATACCATTATTAGAGAGACACCTATATCAGAGATGCATCACAACTACTAGAGGACTTTCCTCTACTATGTTTATTTCTAGATAAATTTTATTAAGATCTATGGGTTCTCATCAATGAGCACTTACATCAACTATAACTTCTACTACCATATGGGTCCCTATTTCCCCTACAGTTCATAGGGAATCACAATTAATGCCACAACATCATAACATTACTACACAGGTGGATTTAGACTTAGATTATACAACACATCATAGTAGGGGTTCATAGTTTCTTTTTCACATCACATGCATGATCATAGTTCCCCTATTCAGCATAGGTCACAAAGATACTGAGTCTCCCATGAGACTTTTTGGTTATTATGGTTCATACTCTTGTACATATTTACTTCTCTCTATTTCTCCTTGTATATAGTTTATTTTCATTTTATTGTACATAGATTATACTCATAAAACAAAAACACAATATGAAATGTCAATAAAACACATTCAAATATTACAAAAATATAAAAAATATAGATTATATGTATTATTATATTTACATTTCTACTATTAAACATATATTGCATATTATTACCTATCATAGTATGATAATAAAGTGGTTAAGGTTGAGGGTGTCCCATATGAGTATCCTCTACCCATCCCACTGTATGTTCTAGTAAAATTTATATCTACAATTCCAACATAGACATTGGCTATAGTTCTAACACTATTACTAGATATTGCATGGTTATCAGTTATAATAAAGAGTATATAGCCCATCATACCTCATAGTGTTTAGTAGAGTCATAAATGCATGCCTTAACTACTCTTATGGTATCTTCTTGTATGCATACTCTCCCATAGAGACAATTATTAGAGAGACACATACATCAGAGATGCATCACAACTAGTAGAGGAATTTCCTCTACTAAGTTTATGTCTAGATAAATTTAATTAAGATATATGGGTTCTCATCACAAAGCACTTACATCAACTATAACTTATTCTACTACTAGATGGGTTCCTAGTTCCCCTACAGTTCATAGGGAATCACAATTAATGCCATAACATCATAACATTACTACACAGGTAGCTCTAGACTCAGATTATACAACACATCAAAGTATGGGTTCATAGTTTCTTTTTCACATCACATGCATGATCATAGTTCCCCTATTCAACATAGGTCACAATGATACTGAGTCTCCCATGAAACTTATTGGTTGTTATGGTTCATACTCTTGTACATATTTCCTTCTATCTCTTTCTCCTTGTATATAGTTTATTTTAATTTTCTTGTACATAGGTTATACTCATAAAACATAAACACAATATGACATGTCAAAAAAAACATTCAAAAATTTCAAAAATTCAAAAAATATAGATTGCATGTATTGTTGTATTTACATTTCTACTATTTAACATATATTGATATTTCAACCTATCTTAGTATAGTTAGTTTTAGCATACATATATGCTTTACTTTTTATTATCAAGTGCTTATATATTACATATAGGAATCCAATGCATTATAGTAATCTATACTTGATATCATATACATAGTGGTGGAATATACACTAATCTAGGTTTATACATTTGATACATCTTCCCACTCAAGGGCATCTCATACATAGCTGCTACAACCAAATTCTTTGGTTACATACTATACATTCTAGTTTATGCATTGATATATCTTAATATTGATCATTTCTACTCATTGATTATATTTTTTGTTGACTATCACTAGTTAGACTTAGTTTATATACAACTTCAAATCTACATAAATTTGTACTACATAGTATACATGTTTTCATTCCTATATTTCCTATATTAGACTTGATTGTATTTCTTGTGCTTCTTAAATCATCGAGGGCATTTGAATATGCTAATTTTCTTTGGATCTATGACACTTCTTTGTTTGTATGTATTGGACATGTGCCCAAGTCCTTTTTGTGTGTTTTTTTGCTTCTATATCTGAACATTTGAACATGTCATTCTATGTGGCTGTAAGCTAAATTACTTGTTGCTTGTGTATGTGTATATTTAAACATGTCCTTGTATGTCTTCGTTAACATATATAGTGACATGTGACCATATCCCTTGTATTATGGCCCCTTGTCCTATATTGTTTTTCCTTATGTGATTGCATGTATGCTTCTTTATATGACTCTAAACCATGACACATATATTTTCTTGTTACACATATACCAATTTTTTATTCCATGAGGGATCTCATGCATCTACCCTTCTTACTTGAATATCATGATGGACGTCATGCCCCATCCCCATAGGTAGTTACTTAGAATTTATACTATACACATTGATTACATCTATCTTGACACCCTTGAGAAATGATATATCACAACATACAACTTAAATTACCTACTTATGCTCAGATTCATTTACATTCTAATTTTATGTATGTACATTGTATTAGAATATCATGCACATGATCTAGTTAGCACATTTTGTAGAGCTACTTCTTTAGATGGTAGTTATTATGTAGGTTTGAAAATTACCCTCAAAAGAGGGGGCATTCATAGGGATTTGTCATAGAGATTAGGATCCTAATTTATTATTCATAGATAAATTTTAGCATATGATCTTAGTCTCAAAAATCAAATATAGTGTAGACATAGGAAAAATGAAGACTTAAAAATAGTTTAAATCACCCAGATTTCAAAATAGGTAGATATTATCACCCATATTAAGACACTAGTGACATATGGCTCTATTTTCCACTATAGGGAGAAACTTTTTACTATTTATAACTTCTAGACAATCTAAATCATTTAGACCAATATACTAGGTACAGTACAAATTTTCACAAATAAAGTCACATATTTGACAATTATGTTCATATTTTACTTAGATACATTCATTCTAGCTTAGATTCATACTATTTTATAAAAATTGGGGGCATCATGAATAACATGATGACTCCCATATCTAGTTCAGTTACACATATTTAGTTATTACATACTTAGTTTAGCTTTAGTATACTCAGATACCAGATTGGGGGAATGTGTGTGACACATAGTTTCCATATACTCAACTACACATAATTTGATCAGATGGAATGGAAAACTACATGTCATTATCTACACTATATAAAATTACTATCACATTCTAGGTTTTCATCATATTCATGCCATACTCCATCTAAAGTGGTTGGTATTCACAAGTGGCCTAAAGCCACCTATTTTACCTGAGTGGCCATGGATCCAACATACATAATTAAATTTACTTAGTTATATATTTTCAACACTTTGCGTAATTTAGTTACAGATGCATATACTTCACACAGGTTGAGAAATAATGGAGTTATGGTCTAATTTCATTCTTAACCCACCCACATGAGAAGGTTGAAAACACTGACATTTGTATCCAACCTATTCACATATAGAATCCAATAAATAGGGGTGGGCAATTATAGATTCAAAAATAGATTGACTTCGTAAGCAACCCATATGAGGATTGATCAAGACATCAACTTAGTCTAATCTATTTAATGGTATGATCACTAAGTACACTCACATACATAGGTTGTCATTAGGTTCATGTATTAGTTCACATACACAATATGGACATTATTTTGGATGATGTTTCACATACTCATAATTCAAAAATAGAATTTAGGAATAACCCCTTGACAATGCACACATTCTATAGGCAATATTATAAATCAAGAATTATATAAACAATGGTCAATGTTCAACCCCTCTAGTTAATAATGTTTTTACATCTCTAGTGGGTCCAACTCAACCAAATAAGATAACAAAACCCAAGATTGTTATTCAACCATCTATGACAGCTACACCATAGGTGTCTAATTATTCTAATCTAAATGTATAATATATTATGCATGATTTTAAAAATCTATAGTTTAAGGTGTTATATATTGAGAAGGGAGAAATTAGGCCATCTCATTCTTTAGATTCCAACATTCTCTTACATACACCTTTGGCACATCACATAGTGGAAACACTTTTCCCATCTAATTTTGTGGTACCCAAGCTTACATTATATGATGGCAATGGAGACCCATAGCATCACCTTAGAGCCTTTTACATAACATGCTTGGACTATGTGTTTAACAATTATTTTGGTACAAATTTATTCCACATAGTGTCAAGGATTATGCCCTATATTGGTTTTTTGATTTTCCAAACTAATCTATCATAGCCTTCAATCATTTATCCAACATCTTCTTAGCATACTTATCTATCAATATTAGTGATGATATATCATATGCACAAGTGTCAAAACTAAATAAAAATTAAAATGAGCCTATCACCAATTATATCTTATGATACAAGACAATATTATCCAAATTAACTATCCCCATGGAAGACATATAGCTTCAATATATATTTAAATAGAGTCTACTACTAGCACTACACAAAGTTATCTTGTTCAAAACATTTCCTAAATTTATTGATTGATGTGACACAGTGAAGGAAATAGATGTTAAGATCTTAAAAATGGTAAACATTAAGTATAAAAATGTGACACAGTGAACTATCAAGATTTCAAAAAGAAAACCTCCATAAAAGGTAAGGGACACAAAAAACAAAAGTGATCAAAATGAAATATTTAATATAGCTTATGAGCCATCACTAAGATTGGTTTTATCCACTCCTTAGTATAGAGTATTCTTTAATCTTCTAGAGTAACCAACATGGGTTCTACAACAACTATTAAAATGTAATGTCATATCTTTCCCTCATATTAAATAGGTTGAGAAAAATTGGCCTCTTCTAAAGAGTTATGATTCAAATGTATTCAATGAGTATCACAAGTCATTAAACCACACGATAATAAACTGCATTAGCCAAAAGTAAAATATAAAAGATCTCATTGAGGCTAACATTATTGATATGGGCATACCCAAAAAGGCACTGATAGAAAAACAAATAGAGGCTAAGGAACTATATATTTTCTTATCCTTTCCCACATGATAATTTCACTATACATACTAAGTGCATTCACATCTAGATTCTTATCACATAGTTACATAGGAGACACATCCACTGCATAACATTATTGGAATGTATCATAATTCAATGATACCTAGACCACATACCAAATTTTAAGAGAATGATATTTTTGATGATGACACATATTTACATGCACTCTTCATATGAGAATACATATACCACCATCCTATTCATAGTGTTATGGTTGACAATGGGTTAGGCATAAACATGTGCACCATAACACTCTTAAAACACTTAGGTTACATGTAGTGAGATATGTTTCCTATAGATACACTCATTAGTGGTTTCAGTGGACATGTTAAAAGCTCCATTTGGGATATTTGAATTCAATTACAAGTTATACCAACACATAGAGCCACTTAGTTCCTAGTAATACTTACTATAGATGTATTTGATATTTTATTAGGAAGTCCATGGTTATAGTGGCTCTTACCCATCCCATATATGGTACACTAATGCATAAAGTATATACATGTTAATCAAGTGGTTAAGATTGATGGTGTCCTATATGAGTATCCTTTACCCATCCCATTGGAAGTTCTAGTAAAATTTATATCTACAATTCCAACATAGACATTGGTTATAGTTCTAACACTATTACTATATATTGTATGGTTATCAGTTACAATAGAGAGTATATAACCCATCTTACATCATAGTGTTTATTAGAGTCATATATGCATGCCTTAACTACACTTATGGTCTATACTTGTATGCATACTCTCCCATAGAGACCATTATTAGAGAGACACCTACATTAGAGATGCATCACAACTAGTAGAGGTGTTTCCTCTACTAAGTTTATGTCTAGATAAATTTTATTAAGATCCATGGGTTCTCATCATAGATCACTTAAATCAACTATAACTTCTTCTTTTACCAGATGGGTACCTAGTTCCCATATAATTCATAGGGAATCACCATTAATGCCACAACATCATAACATTTATACACAGGTAGATTTAGACTCAAATCATACAACACATCAAGGTATGGGTTTAATTTTTTTTTTCACATCACTTGCGTGGCCATAGTTCCCCTATTCAACATAGGTCACAATGATATTGAGTCTCCCATGAGACTTATTGGTTATGATGGTTCATACTCTCGTAGATATTTCCTTCTCTCTCTTTCTCCTTGTATATAGTTTATTTTCATTTTCTTGTACATAGCTGATACTCATAAAACAAAAAAACAATATGACATGTCCAAAAAACACATTCAAATATTTCAAAAATAGAAAAATTATAGATTTTATGTATTTATATATTTACATTTCTACTATTTAACATATATTATGTATTTCTACCCATCTTCGTATAGTTAGTTTTATCATACACATATGCTTCACTTTTTGTTATCAAGTGCTTATAGATTACATATAGGAATCAAATCCGTTATAGTAATCCAAACTTGATATCATATACATAGTGCTGGAATATACACTGATCTAGATTTATACATTTGATACAACTTCCCACTCAAGGACATCTCATACATAGTTGTTACATGCAGGTTCTATGTTTACATACTATACATTCTAGTTTATGAATTGATATATCTTGATATTGATCATTTCTACTCATTGATTATATTTTTTTGTTGATTATCACTAGTTATACTTAGTGTATATACATCTTAACATCTACAAATATTTGTACTACTTAGTATACATGTTTTCATTTCTTGTTTCCCTATATTAGACTTCATTGTGTTTCTTATGCTTCTTAAATCCTCGAGGGTAGTTGAATATGCCAATTTTCATTACCTCTATGCCACTTCTTTGTTTATATGTCTTGGACATGTGCCCAAGTCCCTTTTGTGTGTTTTTTTTGCTTCTATATATGAACATTTGAGCATGTCCTTTTATGTGTCTCTAAGCTAAACTACTTGTTTCTTGTGTATGTGTATATTTAAACATGTCCTTGTATGTCTTCGTTATCATATCTAGTGACATGTGACCATATCCATTTTATTGTGGCCCCTTGTTCTAGATTTTTTTTCCTTATGTGCTTGCATGTATGCTTCTTTATATGATTATACAGGATGAAAATTATATTTTCTTGTTACACATATACCATGTTTTTATTTCATGAGCGATCTCATGCATCTACCCTTCTTAATTGACTATCATGATGGACGTCATACCCCATCCTCATAGGTAGTTACTTAGAATTTATACTATACACATTGATTACATCTATCTTGACACCCTTGTGTTATTATATATCACAACGTATGTCTTACATTACCTACTTATGCTCAAATTCATTTACATTCTAATTCTATGTCTATAAATTGTATTGGAATATCATGCACATGCTCTAGCTAACACATTTTGTAGAGATACTTTTTAGATGGTAGTTCTTGCATAGGTTTGAAAATTACCCTCAAAAGAGGGGGCTCATAGGGGTTTGTCATAGAGATTAGTATCCTAACTTATTATTCATAGATAAATTTTAGCATATGAGCTTAGTTTCAAAAACAAATATAGGGTAGACATAGAAAAATATAAAGACTTAGAGGATAGTTTAAATCACCCAGATTTGAAAATAGGTAGATATTATCACCCATATTAAGACACTAGTGCCATATGGCACTATTTTCCACTATGGGGAATAATTATATAGTAGTCATAAATTTTAGACAATCTAAATCATTTAGAACAATACACTAGGTACAATACAAATTTGCATAAATAAAGTCACATATTTGACAATCATGTTTAGATTTTACTTAGATACATTCGTTCTAGCTTAGATTCATACTATTTTCTTAGATTTGGAGGCATCATGAATGGTGTGATCACTCTTATATTTAGTTTAGTTACACATATTGATTTATTACATGCTTAGTTTAGCTTTAGTATACTCAGATACTAGATTGGGGGAATGTGTGTGACAAATAGTTTCCATATACTCAACTACACATAAATTGATCAGATGGAATGGAAAACTACATGTCATTGTCTACACTACATAAAATTACTATCACATTCTAGGTTTTCATCAGATTCATGCCATACTCCATCTAAAGTGTTTGGTATTCCCAAGTGGCCTAGAGCTACCTAATATACCTGAGTGGCCATGGAGCCAACATACATAATTAAATTTACTTAGTTATATATTTTCAACACTTTGTGTAATTTAGTTATAGATGTATCTACTTCACACAGGTAGGGAAATAATGGAGTTATGGCCTAATTGAGTTCTTAACCCACCCACATGAGAGGGATAGAAACACTAACATTTGTATCCAACCTATTCATATAGAGGATCCAATAAATAGGGGTGGGCAATTATAGAGTCAAAAATAGATTGATTTCATAAGCCACCCATATGAGGTTTGATCAAGACATCAACTTAGTCTAATCTATTTAATTATATGATCACTAAGTACACTCACACACACAAGTTGTCATTAGGTTCATGTATTGGTTCACATACCCAATATGGACATTTTTTTTTATGATGTTTTACATACACAAATCCAAATTCACATACTCATACTTAGCCACAAGGGCTTTACTTCCAAGGTAAGTCTAGGTATGCTTCATTTTCATTTATACTATTTTTTTTGATACATTTTTAACATCAAGGGGGGGAATTTAATCACCTAAAAGTAGTAATTAGATTCTAAGAGTGTCACTTGAGTTAGCATATTCTTATATTATCCCTAGACCTATCCTAAATCATTGGCACACTTTGCTAGCTATTGTGGAGACCATAGAGACCTAAAATTAGCCAAAACATAGTCTATAGACTATCTTCTTAGGTCCTAACCTAGTTTTTCATAAAATTATAACAAGTGGACATTATAACCACATTTGGGACACTATAACCACATGGCACTAGTGCTCCCAACTAGGCGATACTATCCTTAGCCCTAACCCTCTTAAATAGATAATTTTTCAAAAATTTTCCCCTCCTAAGGTTAGCTTATGTACATTTTCTTATCCACACAAGCTACAAATATTTCTTAATATAAGTCTATTTGAACCTTATTCACTATCTAGAAAATATATTTAAAATTACATTCAAGCCAAAGTCAAGTTGAGTGAAATCAAGGTATTTTATCCCTATTTTTCCCTAATTATGCATAATACAATCTAAAATATCCATAAGCCTAGTTTTCAAAGATTTAAAATCTCAAACACATTCAAGGCATCCTATTACACTCTCATTATATCATTCACTTTCACTTGTATCAAGCACTAGGTGGTAGAAATATATTGAGCGTTATTCCTCTTCAGAGTATCGGATATGTAGGAAACTCTCTTTATTGTAGGGTTTTGAGGATGTCCAACCTATCCTACTAAAAAACACATTATTATTTATCATATCATACTTACAAGGAGTATTGGGGTTTGTATACTAAATCATGTTTTCCAGGCACAACATAGAGCTCCAAGTTTCATGTGCACAAGAACATGACCTAAAAACATAGGCATATGTACCCCAAGAAAATAAGGATGCTCTAATGAAAGGAACACTAAAACCACTTTGAGGACACTAAAAAAACATGGCACTACTATCCATTAAGAAAATATATTCCATAATCCTATTGGTGACACTTATAACTATCAAGAACTTAGTTTACATAACCCATATTATCCATGATATTCACTTTTTAGATAAGTCTATTTTTATGCCTATTTATTATTATTTTTAGAAATTAAAATAAAGTTTAATTACATAACAAATTAGTACTTAATTACTACATATTATTTGATTGATTAGATGTCTTATCCCTTTAATTTAAACATAGGATTTACTCTAGTAAAACCCTAAAAGGACAAATCAATAAGGAATTAAGAATCATGAACAAATTAATGGGGATAAAATAGAGATATGGATGAAGTGAGAGAATTGACTATAGAATTTTATTCTCATGGGATTGGTTCAATGCTGAAAGAAGTAAATTATTTGGAAATCATAATGGAAATTTTATAATATGTGAATAGGTTCTCACTTTTAGATTGATAATCTACACTAAATTTATGACATATGAGTTGTGAATCACCTAAAAAAATTAAAAACGAGATGGATAAATCAGTTGTGGCTTGCCTACCTAATATCATATCTTCATATTTGGCCATATTATTAGTGACATTAAAGGTTAATAAAATAACAAAAGGTATGATTTTATCATATGGGTTTGTTAAGACACATCTTGTACTAACTCCTTAAAGTAATTTAGTGCAATCGAATTGAAGTGTCCAAGTTTATTCATGCAATTAAATTATAACTTCTAGTAATTTTGTAATGAATACTTTATATTTAGTGGTAAAAGGAAAAGGATTAGGTTTATCATAGTTATTTTCTTCTAAATTGGTAGTGAAATTATGGAAATAATATTTTACTAAGATTACCTGGTTAATAAAGTTGATATAAATAATCTATTATCAGGAAGGGTATCTTGAAGGTGGTTTGTGTTTGGTAAGGAGACCACCATAATTTAGTCTGTAATGACCTATATTTTTGTGTAATAATTTAGAGGTTAAATTCCATCAATAAGACCATCCATTTGTCAATTTTATCTCTAGGTAATAAAATTTTAGATAAAAAATGACAAAGTGGATTGGATAAGACAATGACATAAGTAGTTTGATAGAGCACATAATGATAGATTTTCTTAGTGAGACAATTATATTATAGTTTTTTATAATGTTTCTTGTAATCAATTAAACCACACTTGATAGAATAGATAACATATTTTCTACTGATATCATCTTGTTGAGCAAACATTGACCCAACCAATATGGGGTAGATGGCATATATAATATTAATGTATGATCATTTAAATTTAGTAAAAGAGTAGGAAGATGAATCAATTATTATTTCATGATATAAAATGACTTTTGGCATGAATCTATCCATTCTATATCATTACCATTTTTAATAAGAAAGTTAATGGAGTAGATATAGTAATCTATTTATGGAATAAAGTGAAAAATTATCCCAAGTTTCCTAGGTTATGTTTGTATGTATGGAATGATGTAAGTAATATTCATGTTGATAATTGATTTCATTTTATCTATATTGACATAAATGCCTTAGTGGGAGACTAGAAACCCTAATATTTCACTAGAATTAACATCAAACACACAATTAAAGGGTTTAATTATAAATTTGTATTTAATGAGTAAATCAAATATGATAGCTAAATCATGAAGATGAGTGTGATGATTTTTAGTCTTCAAAATAAGATCATCCACATAGGTTTTGATGATTTTATGATTAAGATCCTAGAAAATATGGATCATTACACTTTTATAGGTAGCTATGACATTTTTGAGACTGAAATTCATTTCAATATAACAATAAGTGCCTTATTACATGGTAAATAATGTTTTATTGTGACCTTCAAAGGCTATGTTATTTTGGTTATATCTCAGATACAATCCATGATTGATAACATTTCCTAAATAGTGGTACAATCAGCAATGGCCTCAATCAATGGTAAGGTAAATTTATATTTTGGGCATTCTAAATTTAGGTTATGAATGTTTATGCATATACAAATAAATATGGTTACATTTTTGTAAACATCGATAATATTTGGGACCCATTTGAGTAGTCTAAAATTTTAATGAATATAGCATTTAAAACTTTAATGATTTCTTTATGACATAAGGTGGAAATATCAAGAGGAATTTTTTTTATCATACAAATTTGGCATCTGGGTAAGTTATGATAGCATCAATTTTAGTCATGTATTCATATGACGAAGTGAAAGTTTTAAAATATTTGTCAAAGAAAAGATTAAATTTATCATGTTCTTTGGGAGTGAGCTCTTTGGAGATGATAATAATTAAAGGATATATAGGAGTAATGTACTCTATTTTTATTGTTTCTTAGATAATCATAGCATTTATGTATTTTAAATGATATGGATTGGGAGGTAAGGAAGAAATAGGATGTGTTTTGCGGTCCACACTTGTAGTGAAATTGTTTAAATAAGGAATGTTTTCCTAAAAATTGCCAAGCTTGTAATGTTGGCATGGAATTTGAGGTTATCCAGTATGAAGGAGTTCTAATTTATCTTCACCACTATAAATCATGGGTAACGGTCCATAATATTCAACATCTACTTCAAGATAAATGATTTTATTACCTTTGCTATCATATGCAAAGTGTATTTATCTCATATAAGCTAATTTAGCATATAAAGTAATTTCTAGGTAAAATAGTGGATATATTTTATGTGTTTGTGAGCTAAGGTTGAGAAAATTCAACAAGGTCCAAATTAATTATACTTATTTGTTCAATATATGGATTTTTAGGTGATGATTTAGGAATGGTTATCTATATCAATTTTGGTTAGATAGATTTAGATGATTATAATTTAGATTGATAAATAAAATCATAAAAAGGGGAAATAATATTTAATCTTAGTAAAATGGGTTGTGTAAAATTAGGTTGTGTAAGAGGTTCATAATATTTCATAACAAGGATTTATTAGATTTTCAATTAGGTATTTAATAATGGTGGATTAATAGATGGTACATAACCTTTAGGTGTTGATTTAGTATCAGATGATACATGAACAATAAACACAATGGTTGAAGGCATGTATTTTTGCTAATCTATTTTGATAATTTTGTACATCCAAATCTTTTGATTTGGATTCAAAAATGATATATTTATCACCATAGGTATGACAAATGGTTCATGTATCTATTTTTTAGGTTAATCAATGGTGAAAAAATCTATGTTTCTAAAGTTCCAAAGAGATATAGTTAAAGTACATTGAAATAGTTTTTATACTCCATATTTATTATAAGTGAAATCATCTTTTGTGTAATATGCGTCATATGCATTGCATGGATCAGGGAGTATCAATAATATAATTGAATAGGGTAATGGTAGGATAATATGGGAGTAAATAAGGATGGATCCATTCCAATATATAAGGAGGTAATCGAGTGGTATTTCAAGTATTTTAAGATTCAGTTGGATCATCATCATCATCATCTAAATTGATAAGACTGACATGTAGATCAGAATACATGCTAACAAATTTAAGGAGAGGTGGATTTTTGATATGGTAAATAGTTGAAATATGATATTGGGATTTAGGATTTGATAGTTTAATACTTCATGGATTAGGATTAGCTTCATCATTGTAGTGTCTAACATTAGTTAAAAATTTGATACATTGACTACCAGAAGAAGCAATGCCATACATACGATGTGTCCATTAATGACTAAGAAGCATGTTGTAAGATAATGGGAAATCAATAACAATAATTTTAGTGTGGATTTCTAACCATAAGTCTAGTGTGGATTGTCTTGGATTCAATGTTAAGTGGGAATGAAATTCAACTAAGTTATTTTTAATTATTTTTATCAAATCCTTTACATATGAGGTGTGTTTGTTTGATATTTTCTTTGGTGTATCCAATTTGTTAAATTAACCAAAGAGAGGTGACATTAATTCTCGATCCTTCATATATTAGAACTTTTTAAATGAAGGAATTATTAATCCAAATTTTAATAAATATAGGTAGATCATCTTCTCAAAAGAGAAACTCGTCATTAATCATATCCTCTTAAAGAAATTTTATGGATGGTTTTTTGGATATGGAAATTGTTTCAATTATATCGACTTGTGTAAGTGCAGGAATGTTAGAGTGGATTTTTGAATCATGATATTTTTGTTCTTAGGTTTTTTTTAATTATTGCATAATGAACTTACAATGATATGGACAAGTTATAACTAATTCCATAAGGATAATTTTTAAATCCATCAAATTTAGTTTATCTTAAAAGTTCTAATGATATTTAGAGGATGAAGAACTAACACAAGGTTTATGTAGTATGACATTTTTCATAGCTGTAGGAGAACTATATCGGGGTTCTAGTTTTAGAATTGGTTCATCATTGGTTCAAAGTATGTGGGTATAGAAGTTCTAGTATCTTTAATTAATTGTTAATTGGTAAAGAATTTCTAAGGTTTGGTGAAAAGATCCTTGTGAGTAAGTTTACGTCTATAGTTAAATTTTACTACCTTCACATACTAAGAGTTGGTGTAATATTGGTCATAATAAACATCCATTAGTGAAATATTGTTAATAATCAACATTAATTACAAAAATATTATCATTTGAGTGTTGTGTGTTATAATTAGAAGAATATTTTTAGGTTTTTAAGAAACAGATTTAGTAACTTGTTTCTTTTTAGAAGCTTTGATATAATCATGAGGACATAATTTGATCATAACATCATGGTAAAATGTGTCACTTAACATAAAGCAAACTAAAAATTTAATAATTCTATGTCATGTTTTATGAGAATGACTAATATCAGCATGGAACCAATAAAATGTATTTGGGTCATAGCATGATGGGGAGGGCACCATTATTTTTAATTAAGGGTTTAGATGGATATAATTGCTAGTTAATTTATTGAATGATTAATGGTGGGTGGGAAGAAATTTTATTATGCATTTTGACTACTACTTATTTTTAGGAGTATCACGTATAATTGAATTACTTTATCTTTGGAAAATTTTCTTGGTTGAGCTAGTGGTTGGCTCAAATTGTTTCATAAGGAGATCTAGTCTTTTAACTTAATAAAATGATTTAATTAAAGTTTGTGAATAAATTTTTTGAACCTTATATTTAAGGTAAGGTGTTAAACTAATGTTAAATAATTTATAGATATTATCATCATCCATGTTGTCATCCGCTTTATGAGCTAATGGTTTCTACAATTTTATGAAATCATGTGTTAATTCTGAAGATAATTGCCTAGCATTTATAAAATGACTAAGATAATTTAATGGTAGATAATTTTGTTAAAATTATTTAACTAAAGAATTGACCAAATACTCAAATTATGAGATAGAATGTTGATACAATTGATTATACCATTATAAAACATCTCTTGTGAGTGTTTTGAATAAAATTTTGGTAGTGGAAAAGTATTGATTTGGACCCATTCATTGCAGAGATTACCAAATGATTTAGGGAAATAGGCAGGGTCTTTAATTCCATCATATATAATATTTGGGTATATAATTCCAATATCAATGCATATTATCAAGGTAGTTAAAAGTTTGTTTTGAATATTTTTAATCATTTTTCTATGCATAAGAGGCTGAGTAATGATATTCCCATTGGCATCTCTAAGAAGAAGAGGAATAAAATTTTGGTTATTTTGAATAATAATAATAATAATAATAATAATAATAATAATAATAATAATAATAATAATAATAAGAGGTTGATTAGTCATTTGTAATATGTGATGTTGTATTTGCATCATTTGGGAATTATTCTCCATTTGCATAACATTCATTTTTGAACATTTTGAGGAATAATTTATGCAGTATCAATTAGTATATTTTGGTTTGTAGTGTTAGGTGGTGGTGGAAGAGCTTAATTATTACTGTTGGAAGGAGGAACATTCCAAAGATTAGGGATATGAATGTTATGTATGGGAGGGTTCACTATGGGGGTATTTGTTATTTTAGTATTTACTAATCCAATGGTATAATAAAGAATTTTAAATATAATATTATCATGAGAAGTGTGAAATGGGTGAGATCCATATAAATCATTACTTTGGGTATTTTAAACCATGTTATAGTCAATAGATTTAGATGAAGAATGGGAATAAGTGCACCATGAGAGATTATATTCTTGGGTGGCTAAGGTGGGTAAGGAATATAAACACGTGTACCTTCTAAATGGGATAAGGTTATAAAGGAAAATTTTCATATGTGATTTCATGATGCTAAATAAGGTTGGATGAAAACTAATAATGTGCATATCTTCTTTAAGAAAAAGTTTGGAGGAATTCAACTAAATCAACAACTAGTCAGAATAGATCAACCAACTAAGATTCAAGTCATAAAATAAAATACATTGGATAAAAGGTACAAAGTAATTAAGGTTGATGTAGTTTGATTCTAAATAAGAAAATATCAAATAGGGTGATAACAAACTAAGTTAGTTTGAGGGTAAACAATCAGGCCAGTTAATGTAGTTTGTTTATAGATAGGAAAACTACAAAGCTAAAGAGAATCTATGTTACCCAACATATACTAAATCAAGTTGGTTGATCTAGTTAGGAAAGTACGATAAAAAAAATTTAGAGTTAATATAGGTTGATACAGTTGACTTAGTTGGGAAAAAAGGAGGATAGAAGAGCCTATAGACGAACTAGGTTGAGTTGGTTGATGTAGATAAGAAGGTAAGATAATAGAATAGTCTGTAAACTCATTAGGTCAAACTGGTGAATGTAGTTGGAAAAAAAGGAAAGAAAATAGTCTTTAATCTAACTGGCTCGAGCTAGTCAATGTAGTTTGAAAAAATATGAAAATAGAGCAGTATATAATCTGAATAGGTCGATCTATTTATAAAAATAAGAGAAAAAGAATTATAATTTGAAACACAAAACATAAACCATGTACTAACAGTCTATAATAAAGTATACAATACAAAATAGAATTATAAACAATAAATAAATGTAATTTAGATGTTAACTAATTATCTAAAATAAGGTCATGAAGTTTGTACTAAAGGTTTTGATTGATAGTGTGGGATTCTAAATATAATTTCTTATTTTTTGGATAGTGTTATCCCAATGTTTTAGAGTGATAACTATATTTAAATATATTTTTTTAGAAATGAAGTGGAGGGGGTATTTGTAGCCAAGGATGGACCATAAAAAATCTTGATAATTTCACTGATAAGGTAAACCAAGTTAATATTTTTTGGTGGTAAATAGAGTCATTAGGCCTCAAAATAGGTTGGTTAGGATGATAGAGTTTTGTAATGTGTTCTAAATTCCCAATAAGATTGATCAAGCTGACATAGTCAAAAAATAAATAAAAGGTGTGTATGCTTAGTCATGGGCTATTTTGGAATAGTAATTTCTTATGGGAGTATATTAGTTTATTATAATTACTTAGTGATTTGGATAAAAACAACCTATAGTGGTTTTAGATAATGTTATAGGACCAAAAATATTATGAATGAACAAAGGTCTGCCAACCCCTTTACCAGTGCACCCTTTAAGGCAATCACTTAGCAAGATTTAAATTTGACAGATTCATGTAAGAGATAAAGCACTAGTAAATGATAAATTTAAAAAATATTATGTGTATACACACCCTATGTGTGTAAGTCAAGGCTAGAATGGTTCTACACAAAAAACTGCTAGATAAGATTCCATATCTACTCAAGAGACCTCTTCTTCATTATGAGACCATTAATATTAATATTAATTTTGAGGCTAGTGATGCTTTGTAATTAACAATGGAGACAAAAAATGAATCATATATTATTATAATGACACTTTTATCACCTCCACATTGCATTTAGAATTATGCCATAATGTAAACATTAGTGCAAACTCAGGATGGGCCTGCTTATGTTCCACTCCCAAATTTTATTGTAATAATGACAAGGACTACTTAAAATATTTATGTGGCCACCTCAACACATGCAACACCTCTAGTCATTATTACAATGCCACTGGTACCATTGTTATTTCTAGTCATATTTTTAGTTATCACCATAATGCTCACTCAAGTTGTAATGTTAATTATAACTACAATTCAAGTGACTATCACAAACATGCAAGATCCATCTTCAGGTGGTGCCACATCAACACTATAACTATTTTTAGGTATAGTTTCATGTCTAATATATAACTTAAGTTTAATTTTAGTAGGGCTATTTTTATTTCTAAGAGTTATTTGGATGAAAGACTAATGTTCATGATTTTATTGTATTCATGCACATCATGGATGAATTTTAACATAGTCTATTATTTTAAAATGCAAATTTAGACTTTTATTGAGAGATGAGGAGTCCCCCATCCAAAAATTATATACTTGTATCCTCCCATTTTCAAAGGGAGGATTATTTTGACTATTGATATAAATAACAAATTCTAAGGATTATTCTCTAAATTTTTCTTGATGTCCAAATTTTATTCTTCTCCAAATTTGTGACTCATTAAATAATTCCCATCATTCTAGTATTTAGTCATCAAGTTGTGTGTGAGTGTTGTTTGATACAGTTATTCATATTATATAGTAGTAAATTTGAGCATTGTGTGTTTAATAATAATAATATCCCTTTGTATATGTTCAATTATAATATTAAAATCATAATAACCCTTTATTATCTGCATTAAAATGTATCATATTTTTTTTGACACTTAATATGTTTAACTATATATGTGTTAACATTAACTTTTATAAATCATGAATTATCTAACTACTTATCCAACCCATAGTTTAGGATCTAGATTGGAAGTGTTTCATCTAACTTTGAGTCAAACAACCTTATTTTATGTCCTCCCTTATTTACTTTCTAGTTTTATTTTGATCTTGCCCACCTTAGGTTAGATTAACCATCTATCTATTTGTCTCAAGTAAGTCTAGACTCACATCATATCCAAATAATCTAAGATAATAAGTTTTTCTAATCAATAATATTCCATGATGAGGTTATCTTTAAAATATAATACCCTACACCTCATTCCTTAGAGTGAATTTTTTCATTGACCCTAAAATGTTACAACATACCAAGTAGGGTTCCATGGTGTGAATACAACCCACATCAATGGGAATGTATTTGGATAAATAAGGGGGATTCCTTTTCATTTCTTTACAAGATCATCTGAGCTATATGAGATACATTGATAAGATTAACAAGGTCTACCTACGATATTGGCCTACTAATCTTACCCTTAGAGATCCATATAAATAGTAGGTCAAATTCATGTGTCTTAAAATGATCCTATGTCTAATCTTTCTTCCCAATTATTAGATATCATCTTCCTCCACATATAATGGCCCTAGTTTTGTTAGCTAGATCTTCCATTACCATCCTTGGAGATATGCATGACTTACATAGAAACCCAAAAAATTATCTTCCTTCCTTTTCTCCCTCAGGAAGTGGGACTGCTAAAAAACATATAAAATCTTTCATGACTACTTTATGGATATTAAATTTAACCCACAAAGATGTGGCATGAAAAATCTTCCCTTTAACCCTAAAAGACACTGCTTATGACTAGTTTGTCAATATTTTAGAGAATTTGATTACCTCTTAGAACTAATGTCAAGAAATATTTTTGGCCTAGTTTGGATAGGTCACTAGCCCAAGTATTATATACCAACACTTTTCAGGTATGAGGAGATAACTCAATAAACTAATTAGATCTTTTAACATAAGATTCTAAAATATATATAGCCAAGTTGACACTCATATAATCATAATTAAGTGTTAAAACCTTTAAATTTAAAAGAACATTTTGGATTTTATTTACTGCTATTTTTCTCTATACGGCACCTAATATTACCACATTACCTTGGGCCTATTCTAAAGATACTAACATTGATAGGTATCTAAATCCCTAGTTATAAGCTTTAACCCACTTAATATTGGTCCTAATTTTCCATCCCTTAACTCTGTTTAAATTTTAATCAAAATGTTTTGGCTCAAAATTAAAACCATCTATAAACATTATTTACTTTTTCCCATGCTTCACCTAGCCAACATGTTAGCTTCCTAAATAATCATGTCTCTTCACCTAATCAGTAAAATTAGAACCAATCATTGATACCAATGAATAGTAATACTACATAAGGTGATGATAAGTATGAATACTTTAGTTATGCTCTTGTGTCATTGAGTACCTCACTATGTTGATGGGTGCATCTCTTAGGGGTTTTACATTTGGTTCTTTTGGTGCCTATAAATTTCACCTTCCTGTGTATGATTGTACTTCACTCTATAAATGTGTAGATCAAAATATGTTATGTTGTTAAATATTCACTTTGACCTATTTAACACACTCCAAAATAAATTAAAATCAATTAGATTTGGAAACTATTGTAGCACCATCAAAAATTACATATCCCACATGTTAGAAATAAAAATTCCACATAATTATTGTGGTATGTGGATGGAATAGCTCAATTAAGGGTTTTGTCATCATCTTCCATATAAGTGATCAATGGAAATACTAAAATAAATCACCCTCATTTGGTACAATGGATGTTATATAGAAACTAATATGGATAAATGTCTCACTTTTTAGGATCTGAGCTTTTGAATCACAACTTGAAGAGAAGTTTGGCTCTGTGTTTTTCCCTTATTGAAGTGGGGTTTTAATTGTTTTCATACTTATCTATCTTCACTCATTGGATTATAAATATCCTCTTACCTTTATTAATGGTTTGATAAGTCTTGACAATTATAAGATGATCCACGATGACTAAAGTATTCTAGGCAACTTTTGAAAATATAAATGGGAAAGGCTAAGGCTCATGACCAATGGTAAGAAAGAGATGGAATCTAAAATACAAAAGATACAAACTCATATGGGTATGGGTTTCTTCATCATGGGTCCCTATATGTATGGTTTTCCCTAGGAGATAATTTAAGTTAAAGGATAAAGTGTAGTCTATATGTATAAATGAATAGGTTTTTAATAAACACTTTAATTTTTTTAAGTTATATGAACAAAGTATTGAGTAATGAATTAGTACCATCCTATAATGGGTTAAAATGTACATATTTTATAATAAGTTAGATTGCATATAAAATACACGAATAAGGGTTTGGGGCCAAATATGGGTGTCTACACATGGGAACCCTTACTCTAATTTAATAATGATTTATTCACCTTTAGCTTTGAGGGAGAAAATGAACTAATAAAAAGAGCATGATGCACACCTTAGTACTATTTTGTTTTGGTATTAAGTGTTATTAATAGAATCTTGAATACGTATGAATTGTAAGTCAATCTATTAACTAATTATAATTATCTCACACGTATAGGAAGTTGTAATTTCCTTGAATAGACTAATTTAAATAGATAACATATGAAAGAATAAAATGTGTCTATTGATTCAGTATTACTCAAAGAAGATTTACCCCTTAAACATGACTGTGATACTTTTTAATGTGATTATATTATTTCCATACAATATTTCTTTATTTATTTCAATTATAATGTATATTTTATATCATTATATTATTAAATTTATTTATTTTTAGGATCATATAAAAATGGAATCTCCATAAGAACCACAATATGAAAATTTATGATCACTTAGATAATAAAAAAATATGATATTAACATCCAAAAGAAAACTTATTAAAAATAATTTTTATGGGAGATTTCAATGGTGATCCTATATATAATGTTGTGTATGCCATTTTAAGGAATCAATACGAAGAAATGGTTTTCGGTTTTTACTTAAAAATTAATTTCTCTACTAAAAACATTATGGTGGTTAGAAAATGTATTTAAGGTCATAAAATTTTGATAAGCCACAATATCTCTCATTTTGAAGTGGAATGATACTATGTTCATATTATTAATGTAGTGGATAAGCTGGGGCAGCTCAACTAGAAAGTTAGGAGTCTAAAACAATAAGTTCATAGGCTCATACCTTACTTTATCTCTATCCATTTTTAACATGGTTGAAGATAAATAAATGGTGTGACATATTTATTAGCTAATTATAATGTTGGTGAATTAACTAAAGGGGACTTAATGAATTCTTATAACCTATGATTTTTTGGGTTGATTTACCTATCCTCATTTTAAAGCACTTAAAAGGTTAATATTTCATGAAATATGTCATGAATTTAGATGTATTCACTTAATTTGAATTTATATGATTTGGAAAAAGTAAATTGTAGAAGATTAATAATGAATAAAGATTGGTAAATTGTACAATGTAGTTGTAATTTTTTTAATATGAGTTATTATTTTTATAGAATTTAGAGTTATGAATTAGAGAAGATAGTATTGACTACACCTACAAACTAGACTACGATATAAATGCGAAGTCAAAATCTAGCTTCCATGCATAAAATTGTTGACATTACCAACATCATCTATGTCACCAATGGTTACAAATGACCTCACATGCCAAGCAAGATTTGAAATTTGGTGGGGATGAAAATAACCAAATCACTTAATTAATGCACCCATATCTCATTGAAAAATGTTGGGTGATAAATAGTTTTAATATACCATAGCTATAAATTAGATTAATGGTATAGAGGAGTACCTTCTCAAAGTAAAACATAAGGGTGGTCTTGGATCTATAATGTCTATTAGGAGATATGAATCCAAAGTGCCTAATTATGTTCTACTTACTCCACATGGAAAATTTTGACCCCTAACTTAAGATGTCCACATTAGATATTGTTTAAGGTTTCCTTATGAACTTAATGATAATATCAATTTGTTTGATGAGGACAAACTACTTGTACCTAACCAATAAACTAAATACTTAAATACAAAATACTTGTAACTTAAAATGTAATTGTAAGTTAATAAAAATACATTAACCATCTATAAATGTGTAAAAAATAAATTAAAATTAAAATAATAATATAATAATTTTAACATGTTTTAAATATGCAAAAATAAATATTAAGATGCTTAGAACTTGTGATGAGAGAATGTAAATATATTCCTAAATTTTGACATACCTTTATATTTTTGGAGGTTGAAAGTAAGTAAAAATGAATCTAAAATTAATGCTAGAGAAAAAATATAAAATAACTATTGATTTGAAAATGTGTATAAAATAATCATATCCTAGGGATTTGATCTTGATAGACTTATCTTGGATAGAATATGTCATATTATGATGAATATTCACTTGTGCCTTTATCTACTCTTACTTGTCAGAATCCTCTCTCAGATTATAGAATTGGGTTGTGAATATTTAATTTAATTACTTGTCCTTATTCCCTACCCTAATTATCTCAAAAAAATGCAATAAAACGAAAAAGAAAGTAGTAACAAGGGTCCTACCTCAATTAAGATCATATTCTTAGACAATTTTGAAATCAAAATTTATATAGTCTAACAAAAAATCCAATTTAATATGAAGATCTCAACCCTTATCTTATGTATGAGATCAAATAAATAGATATATTTAGTATTATCTTTCGCTAAACTTTAGACTTTATTTTGGTAAAGATATCTTGGTATAACACTTCAATAGATTTTGCATGAATTGAATTCAAAGTGTGTTCTCCTTTGGAATGCTTGTTCTTATCCATCAATGGACACATGTGCTTATAGAATTATTTAATTTAATGAAGACCCTATTGGTGCACAAGATGAGAAAAAGCGAGTAAAATAGCAAACATAACATAAAAAAACAATGATAAAGGTTCAGGGATCAACAAAATAGATGATCAATATATAACTAGTTTGATCTTGATTAGTGAGACCAAGAAATTGAATAATGGTGATTTGAAAATTTGAAGATCCTATAGAATCATTATAAGGTAAATAAATTATATATATAAATGTTAGAAACTATAATAACATTTGAAAGGAAATGTTAGATAAATACCTACTAAAAAAGTCATGACAAAGAGAGTTGACCACTAATTTTAGTCCCAAAATTTAAATTTTAGTTAGGGTACATGGATTTCTCACTAAAATTATAATCTAAGGAGAATATTAATGAATTATTATTAATTAATTAAATTTTAATTGAATAATTAAAAATGGTTTTAATTATTGCATTTATAACTTTATTTGATGGTATAAAATTAGGATCACATTAGTCTCAGTGTGGTGAATTGAATAAAATATAAATCTCTATATCAACACTTTTTGATGACTCGCATCAATTTTATGTAGTTTCCCATCCACTCTTGAAAAATAATTCAAAAATGTTTAGATGTTCTACATCTATGTCGGGACTAAGGCAAGTACTCACCTTGGAAACATTGATATCAACCTTATCCTTTCCTCAATGTAATTATGATGAGCAATGAAGTTTTTTATCAATATCAACCTTATCCTTTCTTTAGTAGAATTGAGATAAGTATTTAAGTTTTCCATTGATATAATTTTTATCCTTTCTTAAATAAAATAAAGATTAGTATTCAAATTTTATAATTGAAATTTTGGATAAAAAATTATTGTAAAAAAGCATTATTTCTCATTAAACTAATGGTTTTTTGATTAAATATATTATGCGTTTATATATATATATATATATATATATATATATGAATTATGGGTTTAAAAATATTATTAGTTTCAATAAAATTAAATAATTTATTACATATATTATAAAATAAACATATTAATAATAAGTTTGTTTGAATTGGAAGTACATAAAAAATAATAAGAGAGTAAAAATAAGATTTCAGACTTCTATATTGTTTGAACTTTTAATAAGTTTTGGAAACTCCATATAGTTTCAACAACAAAAGATGATCATGTTTAATAAAATTTAATGGTTCCGTATGATTTAAAGGTTTAACAATGTTTTGGAGGCCCATGTGGTTTTAATGATAAAATATCACATTGTTTAACAAATTTTAGTGGTTCCACATGGTTTTAAAAATAAGACAAGTCAATTAAAAATTCTAAACTCAATTTTAGGGAAGGTGTAAAATTGTCTTTTAGACCTAAAAATTGTCTAAATAATTAAAAAAATAACATTGAGGATTGCTAAATGTTGACTATTTTTTATTATTTTGTGTTTTTTATATTTATATTAAATATTATTTATTAATAAAATTTTGAATTTTTTTATAATAATATTATATATATATAATTATATATATATATATATATATATATGATTTGAAAACCGATTGATCTTTTTCATCATAATATTTTTAATAACATATTTATAAAAATTTCCAAAGATTTTTTAATTTAAAATTTCTTTTTGAAAAATAAATGATAATTTTTTAATAAAATTTATATAAATTTATTTCATTGAAAAAATATATACTTAAATTAGTAATAATTTATATTTTAATTTATTATAACTTATTTACTAGATTTAAACCTTAAAATGATTCCATTCAACATTTTTTTCTTAAAATTATTCATCATATTTTTTATAAAGATAGAATTTTTTATTTATGTTCATTCAAATATAAATTTGAGATAAAATAATATTTCACTTTTTAGATGCCTCTATAAAAAAATATTATATCTTTTTGAGTGATATATAATATAAAAATTAGAAAAGAATTTATTAACATTCAATAGAAATCCTATAAAATTATAAGATAAAAGTACAAAATTAAAAAAAAAAAAAAACATTATCTGAAAGTTTTTTAAATTAGTTTATATTTTTACTTTAAAATTATTATTACTTATAAATTATATTATATCAAAATTTATTTGTAAAACTTTAAACATTTTTATTATAAATTCATTCATGAATAACATTTATTAGAAACCATCCAAAGAATCAATCCACTTATTTTTTCTTTATTTTATAAAATGTAAAAAAATTTCATCTACAAATAATAAAAATCCACTTAGAATTAAGAAACGTATTAACAAACTCACCTAAAACTAATTATTCATAAAGATTTTGATTGACTACAAAGTTAAGATATTGTGATTAGACATGCCTTCAACAATTTATTTTTGTTTTGAAGGGGTTCTTTTTAATTGTGTAAATGATGCATGTGATTTTAATATTGATGTACAATAAATATTAATATATGTTTAGGTAATAATTTTTTTTTAAAGTGTTTTATATATTTCTATAATTTTAAAAGATAATATTTAAGCACTAAAAGTTATTTGAAAAGAATGACAATATTTAAATTTATATTAATGTACAATTAATAATAGAGATTTTATTAATTTAGCATGAGTAAATAAATACAAGTATAGAGTGGTTAAGGGACAAAAGAGAGATCATATTTTATCTAATGTTCTATTTTGGAATATGGTAGTGACTAAAATTTATCACAAAACTATAATAGAGATCTAGGTTCCATTCATTTCATATTATGACTATGTTTGACCACTAGACACTTTCATATAAGATGATTTTTTTTTGATAGGGTAAACACCAGCTTTTTTAGAGATACGAAAACCACAAAATTGAAACACAATAGTTTTAATAGACTAAGACAAGGCCACCCATCAAAAACATCAAAAACAAACTATACTAAACTGAAAGTAGGGAAAATAGAATAATCAAAGATTATGAGGAGGCACCCTCCAGTGGTTCTTTTTCCTCCTCAAGATTCTTCATATAGATATCCTACTTAACGTTAGAGATTTTATTCCGTGTGTGGTTTTTGAGTCCTTCTACTACCTAACTTGAAGAATCACACATGGCATCTAAGATGGACACATTCATTGATGGTAGTGCCCTTATATTAATTCCAGTATCCAAACCACAATATAACTCATTTTTATATTTTATCTTTTGGGTTTTTCTGTCACCTTTTGCTTCATGCTTTAGATTTCATGCACATGTTATTTCTCCTAGTTTATTGATCAAAATCCTAGGTACACTCTTGAATGATGCCCTTCAGGGAAAATGGGTTATAGGGAACATGATGTCGAGTTAACCTACAATGACCCAATATCGAAGGGTGTTACATACATATCCAATACTCAAAAAGAGGGTTGTAAACTCTTGTAGTTCTCCCCTATGTATTGGATTGTGTGTGAATCAAGTACAACAATAATCTATCTTGTAACTTGGAAAATATAATATTATGATTATTCCTTTAGTAATTCAAACTTGTAGTTGGGTTGTTCCTTGGATAAATATAAGAATAAAGTTAAGTAGGAAAATTTTTGGTAATATGGGTACTTATTGAGTGCTCTTTTGGGCTAATTACTAGGTGAGGAATGAATGAGGGTTGATATTATATCTATACCAATCCTATCAAGAGATAAATCATAATAAAGCACTTATGCTAATTAGTGCAATATATTTCATTTATAAATTGGATGACTTTAGGGAACTGTAAACTTTAATCAGGTAAAGATAGTAGTGATAACACTACTATCTGACTTGAACATTAGTGTCTAGGGAGAAGGAAAGTAGATATAGGCTCAAAAATTATAGAGGTATAAGATAAATATATTTTAAGAATTCTAGAAAAGATAACATGTCTATGTCATTAATATAAGGCTATTAGAATATAAGAGATAGGACAAGGGGTATAAGATATAATAGATACGAGGCTTAAAAAAGTAAGGCATGTGTAAGTCTACGAGGAATACCTTAGGTCTTAAGTTTTCAAAGTGTACAATATTAAGGTGATACATAATCAAAAAATATCATCTATAATTACACCTACCCCACTTTAATATAGTAATGAATTGATGCAGGAGCACCTACAATAGCTTCATGGAGGACTAGTTGAGGTCATCAAACATGCAAATTCAAATGATGTTCTAGCATGAAGTCGAATTCAACTTCAAATTCTTGCTTTCCCTCCAAATTGTGTTTAGATTTCAAACCTTTACCTTGAGAGTAAATATAATTGTCAAAAGTGAAATGTGAAAAGTGAAAAGGTAAAATTAAGTAAGAGAGAATCCCCATGTTGGAAGCCAATCTTGGCTTAAAAAAGAAAATGAGGGGAGTGGTTAAAATCTTTCAACCGTAAGATATTAGTGGAGATAAAACTTCTCCAAATTAGTATATGGTTGTAAATTAAAAATTGTGTTTTGTCTTGATCCCAAGATTGGGCATAGAAGTTAGAGAGGAGGCTCTTAAAAAGAGCAAAAGAAAATTCATTTAGAAGGAAAAAAAAAGGAAGAGCATATAGATGGAGAACTCATTCTCTCCATTAAAAGGTTGCAAGAAATTTAGGACGAGCTTAAAAAAATTAATGAAGATGTAAGTGATAAAGTGTTAGAGGTGGAACAAAAATACAATGAAATATGGCAACCATATTATGCCAAACGCAATGAAATCATTCAAACAATTCCTAATTTTTGGCTTACTGCATTTCAAAGCCATCCTATTTTAGGCAACCTTCTGACTGAAGAAGACCAAAAGGTTTTCAAGTTTTTGAAATCTCTTGATGTTGAGGACTTCAAATATGTTAAGTCTAGGCCTGCATCTTGTCTATGGGCAGAGGCAATAAAGTGGTTGAGTGGGAAGAAGACTCTAATGGGAAAGGAAAAAGCATGTGCTATCATTCAAATGAGCCTAACATTATCAGCTGATAACCGAGTCCATGATGATCATATTGGAGGTATGTTTCTGGATGCTTTATCTGCTAACTTCAAAGAAGTGAAAAGACTTCTCTTATGAGATGCGTGATGAGTCAGATCATATTTTAAAGTTACCATTTAGGAATAAATTTAGGCCTTTGTGGCAGGATTGTACAGGAATTATTCAAACTGAAATTCGGTGATAATTATTGTATTGTCATGAGTATGATCAATGGAAATAAACTTCTCCAGAATTCTATGATATATGCATTCCTTATATAGACATAATTTTGTTGAAAGGAGGGCACTGTGATTAATTAGTTCCACATAGATGTTCATGAATGATAACATACAAATTTTATTATCTAGTTGGGTAGTTGAAAAAGGAAACCCCAATTCATATAAGTCTCTATACAAAAGGATCGAGCTTGAGCAATAGAGGGGTCGAGCTGTAGTGGAGTTGAGCTTGTGAGAACGGGAATCACGCCTACGTAGTAAGGTGCTATTAGAATTCAAGGAGTATGCAATTGAAGTAGATGTTTATTTTGTTAGAAAAGTTGTGCGTGCCATTGGATGTTGTGCCATTACATTGGAAAGGGCTGCAGAACACTGCATAAGTGTGTTGCTTGAGTTGATAAAGATCAAAGTTAACTATGTTGTATAAGAAGCCATCATAGTTATCAAGGATATTTTTTGGCATTATCCTAATACCTACAAATCAATCATTGCAACTCTCTATGAGAGCTTAGACACTCTGGATGAACAAGAAGCTAAGGCATCTATGATTTGGATAATTGATTAATATGTAGAGCCGAGCCTAAGACCCGTGGTCTATGGAAAATGTTATGATAGACAACAGTTTTATTTGCAAATAAGGACCATTCCTATTGAGATATAGAATATAGCCTATGGCAAGTATACTTCCATCTATTGATGACATTTCAACCTTTGTATGTGTGTCTAACAGATTGCAAGGTTCACAAAGCATATGGTGTACACAGTTTACTAGTAATCTCTTTGTGCATGTATATCTATTGCAAAAACCTATAACTATTTTATTATATTGCCTCTATTTGTTTTAATCCCTATGGTCCTAGAGGGATGTATATAGTTTTATGGGTTATTAGTGGTGTTGTAAATCTATGAGAAGGCAAAATAACACCTTCATCAATATTGCCCTATTTGTAACCTGATGGCAGTGCACCATTTTGATATCAGAGCTTGAAGCTCTTGGGGTTTAGAAATTGATCATGGTTGCTAATAAGATGCTATAGTATTTAAGGAAAGGTATGAGAAACTTTTATATTTGATTTGAGTTTATTGTGTTTGAGAAGCAAATAGGTGAAGAGGAAGGCATTCAAGCCATTAAGGCTTAAGAGGAGAAGAAGCCAAGGAAGGCTTAGTGAAGAGCCAAGAGAAGCTCTAGAAGAAGAGCATAGTGAATGATCAAGAAGAATATCCAAAGCAAGGTAATCTTGGATTTGTGATTTGTGTTTGATGAAGTGTTGTATAAAGAGTTGCTGCAGGATTGAGAAAAGGATCAAAAGACTAGGATGCAAAAGGGCTAGGTAAGATCAAAGAGATTGTCAAAAGACAAGTCAAGGAGAAAGGCTTGGGTGAGACAAGTGGACCTGAAGGGATCAAGAGACCAAGTTGGAAAAGACTTCGGTGAAGATCTCAAAAATGGAATTATTATTGAAGGCACTACAGAGCAGCAAGGTACATGAGGGCACTAATAAGGAAACAAGCATCCAAAAGAAGAAAGGTATGATTAATGTTGAATTTGATAAAGAGATTGCTAGTTTGTGGAAAGATTTAGCTAAGATTAAAAGCATGGTTGAGTCTGGGATGCAATCAAATGAGAATGTGTGGGTATGGCCAATGAGGAAAAGGTTGAAATGGCCAATTGATCTCCTAATGAAGAGGAGAAGAAGGCAAAATGAGATTGCCAAGAAGAGAGAAGCTCATAGAGGCTTGAAGAAGATAGGAAGGTTGCAAAGAGAGCAACAAAAATAGAAAGAGGTGGAGAAGAAGGTTCTCATTGAGGAGAACAAGAGAAGAAAAGAAAGAAAAGATGAAGTGCTAGGAAGAGCACTTGAAAAGATAGGAGTGTTGGTGAAGAGAGCACTCATGGAGAAATTATGGTCTCTTGTTTTTATATTTAATGTTGTCTTTGCATGGGTAATTATAGGTATGAGCAGCCTTGTGAAGGTCAAAAAAAAGGCCTTGAAGAATGAAGATATTGGTTCAAGAGAAGACGCCAAGTGCACAAGTGAATGTACAAGAAAGAGAAGAGAGTTTGTTGTTGTTGATAAAGAAGAAGAGATCCATTGGTTAATACATGAGGAAGGTGTTGAGGAACCCATAAAAATAAGAGGAGAGATGGAAGATGAAGATGACTTCCATGATGCCATTGAAATCTAGGAAGAGGCAAGAGAATAGCTGAGCACAAAGGAAGAGAAGGATTGCTTCATGGATCAAGCTATCAAAGAGGTAAATGAAGTGTTAAGACATAATTTTGATTGTTATTGTGAGAATGAAGATGTTAATACATAGGTTAGAAGAGGTAAGAGGATGATGAAGTCCTCACACAAAGCAGTCAATCATGGATACATAATGCCTAAATGGATGGTGAAGCACACAAGCGAGCAACAAGTAAGCAAGTAGGCAAGTTTACCTTATAAGATTGGATTTTCTCATATTCCTAATATGAATCTAGTTGTGCAAGAAAATAAAAGGACAAACAAGGTTGGTTTTTCAGTATTGTCAAAAGACCATGGTTACAGGATGCCTAAATGATTTGTGAAGTCGACTAATAAGAGAAAGAATCAAATTTGGGTGCCTAAGAAGGCAAAGAGAGAAGATGTGAGTGTTGAGGCAACAACACCAAGAAGTCAATGGAAGAGGATTGAAGGTGATTCAAGCAACCAAGAAAATGGTGAGAAAGAAAACTTCTCAAAGAATAATGAAGTAAAGCATGAGGATACAAAGATGAAAGGTAAGTCAATTACTTGCAATAAATGGGATAATGATATTTTTGAATCATTTAATGATCTTTTTATGGAAAATGAGGAATGTAAAAATGTCTATGAGGACTAATATTCTGCAAGGAGAGAGTTCTAAGAAGATGGATGATGAAAGTGGAAATGTGAAATTAGTTCACATGTTTGAAAAGAATAAGGAGACATAAGGTAAGGGTGCTTCAATTGTATTTGATGTGTATACTAAAAAATTTGGTTTGCATAAAGACATCTCAAGAACGGATGAGATGAAGAGTGAGGCTAGTGAAGGATAAATAATCCTTGTGAGTGATCAGCCCAAGTTTGATGAATATGGTGAGATAGATGAGATCTCACTAAAGGAAGAGTTGAAGATGTTGGAGGAGCTATTTGGTCATTCAAGAGAGATGAATGAAGGTACAAGCCATGATGAGAAAACCATTGGTGAGAGTAAATCAAGAAAAGAGCACACTAAAGAGGCAAAGGTAGTTTTGGCCAAAGAGCAGAAAAGTGGAGGTAGCCAAGAGACTTTATGGTCTCAATTTTTTACTTCTAACATTGCCTTTGATGTTTTAAATGTAGGTATTAAAGTTGTGGAGATGAATGAATTCCATAGTTCAATGGACAAATTTTTTAACCAAGAAGAATAAGAAGATCTAGAAGACATATATGAAGATGAAGAAGCATGGAAGCAGGAGATGACAACTAAAAAGGAAATGAGGAGAAGAACATACCAAAAAAGGAAGAAAATTAAGAAGATGAAAGACAAAGACTATCAAAGACAAACGACAGCACTAGCATTCACAACAAGACCTTGGGATCTAGGCATATAGTTAAGGCTAAAGCATGGAGGAAGCATTTCATTTGAGCTAAGGTTCAAATTGTTTCTAGAGGGAGAGTATGATGCAGGAGCATCTACAATAGCTTCATGGAGGACTAGTTGAGGTCATCAAACATGCAAATTCAAATGATGTTCTAGCATGAAGATGAATTCAACTTCAAATTCTTGCTTTCCCTCCAAATTGTTTTTAGATTTCAAACCTTTACCTTGAGAGTAAATGTAATTGTCAAAAGTGAAAAGTGAAAAGATAAAATTAAGTAAGAGAGAATCCCCATGTTGGAAGCCAATCTTGGCTTAAAAAAGCAAATGAGGGGAGTGGTTAAAATCTTTCAACTGTAAGATATTAGTGGAGATAAAACTTCTCCAAATTAGTATATGCTTGTAAACTAAAAACTGTGTTTTGTCTTAAGCCCAAGATTGGGCATAGAAGTTAGAGAGGAGGCTCTTAAAAATAACAAAAGGAAATTCATTCGAAAGGAAAAAAAAGGAAAATCATATAGATGGAGAACTCATTCTCTCTATTGAAAGGTTGTAGGAAATTCAGGATGAGCTTAAAAAATTAATGAAGATGTAAGTGATAAAGTGCTAGAGGTGGAGCAAAAATACAATGAAATACGACAGCCATATTATGCCAAATGCAATGAAATCATTTAGACAATTCCTGATTCTTGGCTTAATGCATTTTTGAGCCATCCTATTTTAGGCAACCTTTTGACTGAAGAAGACCAGAAGGTTTTCAAGTATTTACAATCTCTTGATGTCGAGGACTTCAAAGATGCTAAGTCTGGGTCTGCATCTTGGCTGTGGGCAGAGGCAATAAAGTGGTTAAGTGTGAAGAAGACTCTAATGGGAAAGGAAAAGCATGTGTTGTCATTCAAATGAGCCTAACATTATTAGCTGATAACCGAGTCCATGATGATCATATTGGAGGTATGTTTCTGGATGCTTTGTCTACTAACTTCAAGGAAGTGAAAAGACTTCTCTTGTGAGATGCGTGATGAGTCAGATCCTGTTTTGAAGTTACCATTTAGGAACAAATTTAGGACTTTGTGGCAGGATTATATAGGAATTATTCAAATTGAAATTCAGTGATAATTATTGTATTGTCATGGGCATGATTAATGGAAATAAACTTCTCTGAAATTTTGTGATATATGCATTCGTTGTATAGACATAATTTTGTTGACAAGAGGGCACTGTGATTAATTAGTTCCACATAGATGTTCGTGAATGATGACACACAAATTTTATTATCTAGTCAGGCAGTTGAAAAAGGAAACCCAAATTCATATAAGTCTCTGTACAAAAGGATCGAGCTTGAGCAATATAGGGGTCGAGCTGTAGTGTTGTCAAGCTTGTGAGAACGAGAATCATGCCTATTTAGTAAGGTGCTATTGGAATTCAAGGAGTATGTAATTGAAGTAGATGTTGATTTTGTTAGAAAAGTTGTACGTGCCATTGGATGCTGTGCCATTACATTGGAAAGGGCTGTAGAACATTGCATAAGTGTGTTGCTTGAGTTGATAAAGATCAAAGTTAACTATGTTGTATAAGAAGCCATCATAGTTATCAAGGATATTTTTTGGCGTTATCCTAATACTTATGAATCAATCATTGCAACTCTCTACGAGAGCTTAGACACTTTGGATGAACCAGAAGCTAAGGCATCTATGATTTGGACAATTGATGAATATGCAGAGCCGAGCCTAAGACCCATGGTTTATGGAAAATGTTATGATAGACAACAATTTTATTTGCAAATAAGGACCATTCCTATTGAGATACAGAATATAGCCTACAGCAAGTATACTTCCATCTATTGATGACATTTCAACCTTTGTATGTGTGTCTAACAGATTACAAGGTTCACAAAGCATATGGCGTACGCAGGTTACAAGTAATCTCTTTGTGCATGTATATCTATTGGAAAGACCTGTAACTATTTTATTATATTGCCTCTATTTTTTTTAAGCCTTGTGGTCCTGGAGGGATGTATATAATTTTCTGGGTTATTAGTGGAGTTGCAAATTTATGAGAAAGCAGAACATCACCTTCATCAATATTGCCCTGTTTGCATCCTGATGGCAGTGCACCATGAATTTTTAGTTTAAAGGAAAGGAATAAGTACTTGGGTGTTTATAGACACCTTATCTTTGCTTGAGTTAAATTTGAGTGATTTAATAGAACTAGGTTTGAGAGATTTGTTGGTGACTAACCTATAACAAAAATCATCTTAAAATGTATAATATGTGCATATAGTCTAGATTAAAATTACTTTAAATAAATAAAACTTAAAAGAGTAAGGTTTATGAGTACACTCATGTGTCAATGTAACTACCTTGCATATTAACAATTTGTTTTTATAAAATATGCATCATTTTAAGGGTCTAAAAATAATATTAGAATAAATATAGATAAATATTTAAAGTGTATATGTCCAAGGAGATAGATATAGAGAGAGATTGGAAGACACATGCCCTAAAAATGGAGTAAAAGTGAGTTGCCACCTAGTAGTTGAGATTAGTTCAATTGTATAACCCATTGATAGTTGTAACCTACTGAGTTTTGATGATCAAGTCCAAAATATAAAATTGGAAAGATTGAGTGATTTATTCACCTCAACCATATGAAAATGTGAACCAACCACTACAGTAGATTAACTCACTTAAGTATGTAAAAGTGTGTGGGGTATCATTATGTGTAATAGTTTGATAATCTAAAATTGATTTAGACTTTAAAATATTGGCCCATGTTGTATAACATATTCACCTTAGATATATCTCATATTAAAATATGTACAATAATGGTATGATGTATAAAATTCTACCATAATTATGAACATAAATTATATAATCATGTGCTTTGGCCAATTCAAAAAATTGTGCAAGTGCTGAGAACATGATTCCAAATCATGATGCCATTATATATGGAGAAATATGAAATTGAAATTGGTAAAAATATGGAGGAAATGTTTCCAAAAAATTTCCCCACTATAAGCTAGAGATGTTAAATACTAAATAGTTGTGATAAACTTTCTTCCAAATCATGCACTCACTAAATCTATGAATTACAAGTATCATACTAAATTAATGTGGAGAGAATTATTTAAAATAATTTCCACAATGGATTTGAAACTATGAGTATCTGAAATCCATGTCCATATGACATTCCCCAACTAAATCTATAGACTAGTATAAGTACATAATAAAGAATAAATGTAGAGAACATGCTTTTATAGCATGCCCCCACAGTAGTATGGAAACTATGAATATGTGGAAACCATGTCCATATGATATGCCCTAACTAAATTTGAGAGCTAGTTTAAATTTTTGATAACATGCTTCCCAAGCATTCCCCCACTAATATTTCCCCCCTTTTAGGTGAGGTAAAAATAGTACTTATAAGTTACTTCACCTCAAGAGGATAAGACACATATAAATATATGAATGTAACTATTGTCACTTAAATTTGAACCCTTTGAGGAGATGGATAATCTCTCATCATCAAAGTGTATAAATTTAAAGACCTATAGGCTCTTTGGTATCCTAAGGATGAAGTGAATCTCTAGATAGGGATAGCTCCCTTGATGTACCACTTTGGATATGCACATTGCAATGGCAGACTATGTGTTATGTATGGTACATGACTGTAACTGTCTTCTTCTCATAATATTTGGAGGATATAACTTATTTATTCCTTCTCAAAAACATATTTTAAAATTTTCATATGTTAAGTTTTGCATGTGTGGTTTAATAATGGCTATAAATGAAATTGGATAAGGAGATAATTGTATAGTGTACATGGATGTAACTCATAGAATTTTACTTTAGAGATGAGATTGAGATGAGAACTTAAATAAGAGATCACTAATAACATGAATAAGGACTCATCATAACCCCTTGAAACCATGGTCAAAACTTGAAAATCTTGAAAATGGTGTAAGATTTCCTATAATAGAGAATGGTGTACCCTCTTGAAATCTAAGGTAAATAGCATATCAAAACCTCATGAAACATGGAACAAAGACTTAAAGTCATTTTATGAGGATTTAAAAACCATTTGTCATGAAAATCAACATTGATTCATATGGAGTTTCTCAAACCTAAACAAAACCCATAGGGTACATAGATTAGTAGGTAGGTTTGAAAGTTCAACTTTAAGAGGATGGTTCATAAAGCATAGGCCACCATTTTTCAAAATAAATATATTAAAAATGAAGGTATCAAAGTGTAAAACAACCTCACAAAATCATTTTCCTTGAAACACTTGAGCTATCTATACCAAGAAAACACCTAAAAGTCACTTGTGCTTGCCAAGAAGGCTGAAAAGAGAGTTGAATAGTTTTATCTCAGAAATGACAAATAAAAATTAAAAAAAGTGTGTAATTGATCATGGACAAGCTGAAGAGTTACTAACTAACCATTTCCAATGTGTCACACTTCGCAAGGAGGTTGTACCAGTGCCAAACTCTTCTTTTCCTTTAAGAAAACTACATCTTATTTTGCATAACCTTCTATATTTCGACTTTATCAGTTACTTAAGACTTATAGGGACACATGATGTATGACATATTTTTTAACCTTCACATATCCCAATAAACCTATACAAATAATCAAATGCACCTTTTTGACCCCTAAAATGACTAAAGGGACCAAGAAAACTAATGACGAAGGCTAGTATAACATCAATTGACCTTAAGTAGCCTATAAAACACCTTGTGACATCCATATTGGGCCCCTACAACACCTAAAGATAATGTTTTAACCTATAGGTTCCCCAATTTTACAAAAAAATCAAATTTATTCAATTAGTGACTCATAGGAGTAGTATGCATGTTATACTAACTAGACCTGTAGCCTTATCAGTAAATTGTGCTTAGGAGTCATCTAAAGTCTAAGGCAAATAAAGAGACCTTTGGTCATTGAATTTGATCTTGATCAAGACAAGACAATTAATGACTACCTCAACCATACAAAGCAAAGGAAACACACAACAAAGAAAACACACACACACACACACATGTGCTTGAAGAACTTATGGGAATATAGAAATAACTATTAAGTAAAAATAAAAATTAGTCATACCTCCTTTTATAGGATCAAAAGGAAATTTTCTTGAGTCTCATTTTGCATGAGATGGGTGAGGATTCCAAGCATGTTGCTCTTTAGATTGAATAATTGATAGACCAAACCTATTTATTGGAACTTTACTTGACTTTTTCTCAATTAGATCATCTTAAAATAGGTCTCTAATGTAGACATATTCATCTTGTCCTTGTACACATACTTCATGTTGCTTCCCACTCTCTTTTTTATGATCAGCTTTCATCTTCTTTATAGGCATAGTCTCAAAAAGAATAATTTATTTTTCCTTGAAAGAATGAGGCCAATAGAGGTTTGTCTTGACCACTAAAGGTTTATGTGAATTTATTTATTTCTCACCTATGACATGTTGGACAATGTCATCTTTCTCATCTATGACATATTAAACAATGTCATCTTTCTTACCATCACTTGTAACCAGTTCTAAAAGAGTTATAGACCCATTGAGGGATTCAAAATCTTTGCAAGTGTCCTCAAATCTCTACCACAAGTCATCATATTTAATTTTATCATCATAATTAATGGGAAAAGCTATACACTCCTTCATTTTATTCTTTATATTTTAATAAGACCTCTTCTAAGATTTATTCCTCAACATAAGGAGTGTATGCTTCGCTATCAACTAAACAAGGAGATCTAACACAAGATCTCACATATTATTCATCACTTAGGTCTTATTAAGGGTTTTCAAAATGTACTTTATATATCATAATTTTATCTTTTTTTCAATGTATGAAACATCTTCAATCTCCCTAGTGATGCCAAGACTAGGCATCTTGAAATCTGGTAACCTAGCCTAATAAGGCTGCTAAAGAGTAGCACTTTATTCAAGTAAAAGTTCCAAATTTTCCTCAACCAAATAATATTCTTGAGGTTCCCACACCATATTTCCATCAATTCAAATTGTGATGGGATAAGGATAAAATTAACTAGTTGGTGGAGGTGGAAAATAGGGCTCAAAATCAAATTCAAAATGCAAAGTTGGGAAATCTTTTCGGTGTTCTTGAGGAAGGGGAGGTAGACCTTGGGTGAAGACAAAATTATTTTATTCCCTCTATTTGAAAAATAATTAATTCACATCTGATTTATCTTGATTAATCTCTTGATTAAGGGTGAATGGGGTGTGTTTAGGCATAGGATCTTATTTTGGGTGTAAACCTTCCATCATACCTTGATTTAGTAACCACATCTTTGACTTTAACTCCAAACTTTTCTTGGCTAGGTTTTCTTGGAAAATTTTGTCTTTCAGTTCATAAGAATCATCATGAGAATAAGGAATACATGAGGGGTGACATGGGACATAATAAATTTCTTGAGGAAAGGTAGGAGGAATTTCAAAGGCTCAACTTCATTCACCACTTCACATTCCTTATCACATAGAATTCCATCCTCTTTCTTTCCCTATGATTATACTATCTTACTCTAGCTTAGGTGTTAGGATTATAAGTTTTTGCTTAATTAATTGTGGGAAGGGTTGGTATATAATCAATATCCTTCCCAACTTGAAAATTTTTATCCAAACTTTTATCCTCTTTCTATCCCCGTGACTCCACTATTTTAATCCAACTTAGGATATTGGGACTAAAGGTCTCCTTTTGAGATGGTGGTGATGCACTATAAGAGGGAAATGAAGGCTTTAAATCCATTTCATTTTCTTCCAATATAGACTTATGCATATGTATATTTTTAAATTTAATATACCTATCAAGATTATCTTTAAAAATAAGGTTTTTCCTTTTAGTTCTCTCCTCTAACTGATTGGGGAAATGATGACTTTGATATGGCTGTTTTGGCTCATGAGTAGGGGTCATGTATGGCTGGTATGAAATATATGGAAATGGATATGAAGTTTGATAGGTATGGTGATGTTTAATTTCATGAAATCCTAGCCTATCCTTTAAGGAATAAACTAGACCACTCACATCAATCATCTCACTTGTGAGCCTTTGCTAATTGGCTCTCTCAATAGGTACCCACTCTCTTTTTATCAACTCTAATGCTTCTCTCACCCTATGAATAAGATGAAAATGAATAGATAAACCACATCCTATTTAATTTTTAAGATCTAACATACACCTTTCATAGCCAAAGAATGTCTTCTTGAAGGCGGAAATAGGTTTTCTTGAGGAGTGACTAGGTTGACTAGGAGCAATACAAGGAGAAGGCTGACTATAGGACTGATATACTTCATGTATGGGTTGACAAAGATCATATTGGATCTGATGAAATTCATATTGAGGCTAGTAAGGATCATGAAGTTATTGACCAAGGACGTTTTCATATTGATAGGGAATGGTTCAAGCTTTCAATGTCTCACCAAATTGTAGAAAACAAAACTCAACAACAAAGTCAGCCATGAAACTTCATTGAAAGAAAGAAAACAAATAAATACATTGCTAACACTATTCAAAGTATAAGTTGGGAAGCTTTACCAACTTATATATCTTTGAATTTGTTATTTATTCTTGAATAGATGCCTTCAAAGGTTGAATGGTGATAGAAAATCCCAAAAATCTCTCAACTTCTTAGACGAAGAGTCCCATCAGGCATGCAAAAAAATTGTTGTCACTTAGATTTATACAATTTGAGGAGATTTAGAAACACTCATCATCCACTTTTTATAATGGAAACACCTCGAGTATTATCGATAGCCTAAGGATGAGGTGAATATCTATATATGGCTAGATCCCATGATGTACCACATTGGATATACACACCCCAATCGAAGACTATACATTACGTATGGTACATGACCGCAATAGTCTACTTTTCACACTCTTTTGAGGATATAACCTATTTATTACTGATCCAAAACACATTTAAACATTTTTAGACCTGAAAGACACCTCCATTAAGATACTAACAAGTTTTGCACACATGTTTCAATAATGGCTACAAGTGAAATTGGGTAAGGAGTTGACTATATAGTGTACATAGATGTAAATCATGTAATTTTATTATAAAAATGAGATTATGATGAGAATTTAAATAAGAGAGCACTGATAACATGAACAGGGACTCATCATAACCCCTTGAAACCATGGTCAAAACTTGAAGATCTTGAAAATGGTATAAGACCACCTAACAATGGAATGGTGCTCCCTCTTGCAATCTAAGGTAATTATCATATAAAAAACTCAGGAAACTTGAAAAAAATAATGGAGTTAATCTTAAGATGAGGTCAACATAATATGGAATCAAACTTAGCAATTGGTTTGTATGAAATTTCTCAAACCAAGAAAAAACCCATAGGGTGCACAGATTAGTAGGTAGGTTTGGAAGGTCAAATTCATGAGGATTGTCCATGAACCATAGGACACCATTTTTAAAAATAATTATATATAAATTAGGGTATCATATTTTACAAAAATTTCCAAAATCATTTTCCCTAAAACATCTTGAGTTGCTCATACCAAGCAAAAACTTGAAAGTCACTTTTATTTGCCAAAAAGGTTGAAAAGAGAGTTGAATGGTTTTAGATTATAAATGACACTTAAAAATAAAAAAAATAATATAATTAAGCATGGGGAAGCTTAATAGGCACTCATTTACCATTTCCCATGTGGCACACTTTCTAATGAAGTCATTCAAGTGCCAAAATCTCTTTTTCCTTCAAGAAAACTAGCTCTTCTTCTACATAACTTACCATATTTTAGTTTTGTTAGTTAATTAATACTTTTATATACACATGCATCATTAAATCATATTTTTTAACCTTCAAACTTCCCAATAAACTTGTAAAACTCATTAAATGCACCTTTTTGACCCTTAAAATCACTCAAAATAACTAAAGGGACTAAGAAAACTAATGACCAAGGCTAGTATAACATAAATTGACCTTATTTGACCTATAAAACACCTTTTGACATAAATATTAGTCCCGTAAAACACCTAAAGTTCAAATTTTTACCAATAGGTGCCCCAATTGGACTAAAAAGTCAAATTTAGTCAATAGTAACCATAAAGCATATAGAAGGGATGTGTTTAGGTAATTGTATCATTGAAGCACATAGAAACAATCTGATCATGTATAGGGATAATATGCATGATAAATATCATTCCAACATATAGATATTTATAGTACAATTAAAAAATAAAATAAGCACACACACACACACACATGATCACTCAAAATCAGGTCAAAATTCAATGGTCCAAGTGTGACTAAAAACAAGGGGCATATTAAAATGTCATAAAATCAAATGGACATGACTTAACAAAATATAAAAAAAGGTAGGGAATGAAATATTCAAATTTCCATACAACAATAAATGACATATTCAAATTTCCTCAAAGGCTAAATATAGGCACAGTGGCTGCATACAATGGAGTATATTCAAATGCTCAAAAAAGAAAGATAATAACAAGGTAAGAAATTCAACAAAGTGTGTAAATTAAAATCATAGGTAACTAGCATAAACATGTCATAGTGTCCCATTGATTGAATGTGTTAAAAAAAATCAAGTACATAGCATATCAATTACATTGTGCAAGATATAATGATGGACAAGGCATATATAAGATTAAACATGATAATGTAGAGCGACAATCAAATCATCTAACCTAGGTGCATCCAGATTATATAATATGGACTCCCAAAACATCCTATTGATTTCAGTAGAGAGAAATCCCAACACCCATAAGTACATCAGGTAGCTATGTATGCATGAACATGTGTATGTATGAGAAAATCATATGTTAGTCCTCAAAAAGTAACTAACACATAGATCGTAATGATCTAGTAGAACATGTAAGTGCTAAAAATACTTTAAGATTTTTTAAAGTTTTTTTAATTTTTATGTTTTGATATTTTATAAATATTTGTACTATTTTAGTCTCTATTGGTCATTATATTGTTTTAATTACATTTTATTTCCATGGTGTGTGTTTGGATTTTTGGTAAAAGGTATAACAAATATTTCTATTTAATGAAATACTTATATGATTTGAATAAAAAATTACTCATTGTATGTAATGGAAACATGTAAGAAATAGTAGTGATTTATTGCAATGATCATGTGGTAGAGGAAATGAAGGTTTTGCTTATATAATGAACTCTAATGTAATTTTAGGCATAATCGATGAATGTATAGGTACCTCCTTAGGAATGCAAATCCAATGTATAATTACAACCATCTACATGTGCCTCTATCTAGTACCTAATTAACTAATGGTTCCTTGGTAGGATTAGTGTGGGAGTGATTAGTTGTGGTAGAGAACACACTAGGATAAGGAATTTTTCTCATGGGAATCTTCTACTAAGACTGATGGACCATCTTTTCCTTAGAAGGATTAACATGGGATGGTTCAACATTATTAGGTTAGCCTATAGAATAAGTATGAAAATGAGGTATGGATGCATCTTTTTAAAATGCAATGATTCCATAGTCTAGTAAATGTGTAAGATTTTTTTGAGATTAAAACACTCATTATATTGATAACCATTAATACCATGATAAGTGAAAAGGTGGTGTCCTTTTTCCTTCTTAAATATATGAGGTGTGTAATGTGAGTTAGGATGGAGCTTAATCAATAGTTTATCTAAAGCAAATTATAATATACCATGTGCTCTATATTGGTACTAATAAAATAAAAGAGGCTAGTGTATTATGGTGTTATTCAGTCTAATTATGGGAGACACTCAAAAAGCATGTTCCTTCCATTTGTTTAATATTTTAATTATTGTTATTGTAGTAGGTACTAGTGGTTCTGAAGAAGATTTTTTAAGTGGTTCATGATCTTTCATAACTTGTTTATGTGCCGTTGAAACATGATTCTTATCATGCTTGGTTTATGATGTAAAAATAGGTAACTGAGTTTGTGTATTAATTAAATAACATTCATATTTATGCACATCCTAATATTATGTCTCAAATAAAACAAATGTTTTGTGTAATGATCTCTCTCTAAATGGATAAAAAAGAATCCCTAATAAATGTAAATTATACTTATAAATACTAAGTGTATAGTTTAAGTAATGATAGACAACCTTAAATTGAATAAAATAATATTGTAGAGACTCATTATCATTTTGGGTCAGTGCTTAAAAATGTTTTTATGATAACTCAGGTAAGGTAAAATAGTGAAAATGCGATAGGAATACATCCTTGATATTTTTCAACGTTGATAAGGAACCATTTGGAAGGCTGTAAAACCAATCAAGAACTCCTTTTGTTAAATTATGATGGAAAAGTTTTAATATATAGCTTCCATTTTTGGTGCAATATCCAAAGGAGTATAAAAATTGTTAAAAATTACTAGCAAGATCCCCTTGACCATTGAAATAGGAAATATTGGGCATAATAAAATTATGTAGATAAGGATATTCAAATAAATTTCAAGTAATAGGTTCTTTTGGTAGTGTATTCTCCTAAAAAATATCCTATTAAGAATAAATTATGACTTAAGAGAGTTGAATTGTTGTTGCAAATCTCCCATGGTGGTCATAATAGATAACATGTCATAGAAATAAGTTGAGGCTTTTGTTAGTGTTTTCAAACTACCATTCATGTAGAACATAGGGATGATGGACTCTATATATGATATTTGTGAGTATGTACAACTTTAGTCTTGTACAGTTACAAAATTAATGATCTTAGATGTTCCTATGATGTCTACACATACATTATTTTTGAAAGCCTAAAATCTACTTTTTATTATACCTTTTAGCCTATATCTTTGTCCAACAAACCTTATATTAATGACATAGACATCCCATATTTCATAAATTTTTTAAAATGTACTTATCTTACATCTCTACAAGTTTTTAGCCTAAGCCTACTCTCTTTCTCCCTTCACACTAGTGTCTAAGTCAAAAAGTAGTGTCAATGTTATTGTCCTAGCCTAATCTAAGTGTCCAATGACCTAAAGTCATCCAATTTGAAAATAAAACATGTTACAATGGCTGACCTAAGTGATTTAATGTGATTCTTCTAATAATAGTATTGGTATAAATACAATATCAACCATCATTCATTCCACACATATGAAACCTAGAAATTAGACCAAAAGAGCACTCATGTTACGAAAAACTTTGGTATTTTACCCTATTATTATATAAGTTAATGGAACAACCCATATATAGGTTTTTAATACTAAAGGATTAGTCATATGTCATATTTTTTAAGTTACAAGCTAGGTCATTATTGTACATTATTTACACATTACATGATTTACACACAAGACAAAACATAGGGGAGAACTACATCAGTCTAATGCCTCTCTTTCAGTGTATTTGATATGTAGGTAGTTCCTTTTGATATTGGATTCATTATGGGTCATCTTTACACCATGTGTCCAATAACCCATTTTTCCCAAGGTCACATTAAAGATACAAAGTTAGGTTTTTACCTTTTCACCAAGAGTGATAATCCATGACCTAGATCTAAATTCACTAGAGTGAAGGCAAAGCCATAACCTAATTCATCCAATTGATCACATATTGTATGAGCACATATTCCATATTATACACTAGTGTCAAAATAATACACTAGCATTGATAGAATAATCCTAAGTTAACACAACTATCGAGAGAGCTAATGCCACCAGATCCATAATGTGACAATTGATCCAAAAATATCTTCCTAATTTCCTCTAACCTATATCAAGTCAAAAACTATATTAACATCATAAACAACTAATTACTTTCATTTATGTCACTTATATATTTAACATAGTTATACTTTCCATTATTATCCTATCTCAATTTTATAAATTTAGCATATAGTACATCTAATTTTAGCACATTAATTTTATTGTTGTAGACTTGATATTCACCCTTATTTCCTAAAATTTATATATCCTTAACCCTAACAACTAAAATATGAACCTTGTCAAAATTAGGGTTAAACATTTGGTAAACCAAACCTTTGATCATCAAACCCTAGGCCACCTAAGGTTTTATAATTTATTTTACTATTTTCAATTCATGGTTGATAAAATATTACAATCATATTTTTTATGTACATATCTATAAAATATTTCATGATCTAATAATGTATATTCTATATAGTTTTATACATTAGTTACTTGGTTAAATCCATTTGATCTATATGGAATAAAAAATCTATATTCTGGAATAACCCTTCTTCTAATGTTTACAATGAAATTTTTCCTGTTACTATAAATCACCAAAGGGAATGCATGAATAAATAATTAATCCAATGCCATATTCCCATCTCATACAAGGATGTAATTTCTCAAAATTCCCTCTTAGATTTTTTACACTAATCAGTTCATTACAAAGATGTCCTTTTTAGTGCATTACGCATGACTATGTTGTCATGTAATGTGGAACTACAAAATGTCACTTCTATCATAAACTCCATCAAATGGACTAAGAATATAATAAAATTTGAAAATTAATAATTACCAATGCAACATACTATAAATAGTTATTTTCCACTTTACAACCAAGTGTTTGTTTTTAATAACATGGTAAAATAAGTTCTTGAGGATAATGGTTTCAGACTCAATATTTGAAACATATAATTTATCTCCTTTATTGTCATTCTCCCTCAAAATTTGGAACCATATAGTATGAGTATCAAAGGATTTTATAACATTTCATGATAATTTTTGGGATAAATAAAACTAAATACTATTGTGTCTTACGTACTATGTGCTAAATTATGACCAATGTCTTAAATTATAACATTATTCTAGAATGGCCCCAAATACATGAGATGTACGTGTTTTCATCCATTTTACATGAATTCTTAATATTTAATAATTAGGGATTTATTTAAAAAAAAATTGTGGATACTAATCCCTTCAAACACTGTGCCATGATAAGCTAAATGGATAAAATGTCATAATATTATAATCCCAATTTTGGTTCTCACTATTTAAAAAAATATTGATAAAAAGGAAAATGACTAATAAGCATGATAAAGGCATCACTCAGACTATTTATCCACAAGCCATCAAGGTTTAAGTTTTTGATATAAAACTACAAACCTTAACCAAATCCCTCATCACATAGTTTGTTATCAAAAATCCAAAACATAATGTATAAATATTTATACAAATAATATACTAGTGATAAAACCTCATATTATTTATGAGAATGCTTCAGAAAACATATGGACAGTAGATGGACTATCTAATGATGAATCCTTGATGGATTATTTAGCTTTCTATCATAATAACATGTTTCCTCATGCCACTTTTTCTCATGAAAACTTTTAGAAAGTGACGATACTAATTTTAAACATGTTGCATCACATGATATTCCTATAGTGTCATTTATCAAAGAGATATTCATTTTACTAAATCAATAAACTGTTTAATACAACTATGAAACTTATAAGGACCTTTAACCAAGTCTATTAACTACAATGATACAAGAGGATGACAAAAAAACCTATTGATAGGTCCTTCATAAATTTCCTAAACTCTTTGCTTGGGATTATTTAGATATACCTAGAATCAATATGTTAGTGGTAATACATAGCATATTATTGTACATAAATGAAAAACCTATCAAAGAAAAGATTCACAAAAATTCATCCCAAAGTAGTGTTATTAGTAAAACTCAAAATTCAAATGCTTTTGGACACCATATTTATATGTGCCATTGCCCATTATGAATGGGTGTCCCACATTATACCCATTAAAAATCCTTGTGATGACATGTGTTATTTTATTGATTACTAAGATTCAAAAAAGGATTGTCCAAAAGATGATTTTCCTTTACCTAATATCTATATGATTATCAATTCTAAAACTAAATATGAGACATTTTATTTTTATAGATAGATTCATATGATATAACAAAATAAAAATTAATCTTATTGATTAAGAAAAGACAACATTTACTACTCCTTGGGGTACATTTTGCTCTACAATCATGCATTTTATGCTACATAATGTAGAGGAGACGTATCATAGGGACATTACTCATATATTTCATGAATTTATAAAAAAAGAATTTATGAATATGTTGATGATATAATTACTAAATATAAACATTATTAGGTCCATGCTACCAATTTGTAATAAATATTTGAGCATTTGCATTAAATCCCAAAAAGTGTGTTTTTTGGGTTTCATCAATAAAGCTCCTTAGATACATTATCTCCTAGTGACACATCAAGGTTGATTCAAAAAATGTAAAAGCCATTATTTAAATTCCCTTGACAACCAATGTTAAGTAGTTTTGATGCCTATAAGGCTAAAATCAAACTATTAAATGCTTCATAGCTCAATTGGATGACAACACTTCCTTTCACATGTTCAAAAAAAATTATATGGGATGATGTGTGTCAACAAAGGTTTGATAAAATCAAAACATATTTAGAAAACCCACCCATACACATTATTATTATATATAGACCATTAATTAGTTATATTCTGGTTACTCATGAGGTCCTTAGGTCCATATTGGCACAATATGATGATAATAAAAAACAATGTGTAATCTATTATACTAGTCATCTATTGGTCGATTATGAATGAAAATATTCAACAATGGAAAATTTATTTTGAGCCTTGGTTTTTTCTACTTAAAATCTATGACATTACTTGCTCAATAATGAGGTTCATGTCAAAATCAAAGAAGGTTCATTATTATTCTTTATGAAGATAGCACACCTCACCGGTCACATAGAAAAATGGGTGATTTGACTCACAGAGTTTGATCTAAATTTTTTATCCCAAATGTTAATCAAAAGTTAGATCATAGATAACCAATTTTCTACATCTCCTTTACAAGATTCCTTTCCACTCATAGAGGATTTTGATGATATATAATATATATTCCATTTCATGGAAAATGTTTTTTCATGGATCAAAATGTCGACTAAGAGTGGGTCATGGAATTGTATTTTGTACTCCCAGAGGTGAATATATGAATTTCTATGCCAATTTATTTTTTTATTACCCCAATGATATAGCTAAATATGATGCCTTAATCATTAGATTTTGTATAACACACAAGATGGATATAAAAGACATCTATTTTTTTCATAATTCTTAGTTGGTTGTTAACCAAGTTACTAATCATTACCAAACTTAAGAATAACATATTTTTCCATAAAAATAAATCATAGATAAACTCACACAAATAGTTGACACTTTTTCTATCAATGATATTCCACGTAAAGATAAACTCCATGTAGATGACATGGAAAACACATCATCGTTGATGAACTTTGATGATGATCACATAAAATTTACAATACATAAGCTTTGAAATACTTTTGTTGATTTTAATCAATTGAATTCCCTAGACATTCTTGCTATTATCCACAATACTATTAATAAATAATGGCACAATGATATTTATAGTTTTCTTTATCAAGATTATATACAAGACCATTTTACATGAAATGATGAAAAAAAATTATAACACAAAGCATTATATTATGTTATCAAAAATTATTTGTGGAAATGAGGTTTTTATAGATAATTAATTCAATGCTTAAAATAAGATGAAACACATACGACACTCTTAGAAATACATTATAGTGAATGTGGAGAATGCTTTAGTAGATGTGCCACGTACTAAAAACTATTACACCAACGTTAATATTGGATTACAATAAAATGAGAATGTATCAAACATAAAGCATTAATTTTAAAATGATAAAAGTACATTAATTTGAATCACACAACATTACATGAGCTAAAATTGATTGTCTCACCTTGGCCCTTTTCCTTATGGGATTTTGATTTGATTATAAAAACCAATCTAATATCTTCTACTAAACATAAATAATCATTATGACCACACAATACTTTATAGAATGAGTATAATACATTCCACTTGAGTTTACGAAATGAGGTGACATATGGAGGTTTATTATTACTAATTCTATTTATTATTTTGGATTCTTTTATCTATCATGTATGACAATGGATGATATTTTAAAAGCAAAATGATCAAGTGATTTTTTAGTAAATAAAAAATAAAATACACCTTTTCTACACTTCATCACCCACAAGGTAATTGGAAGGTAGAAGCTTCAAATAAAACCAATGTCAAGGTACTCAACAAGATGGTAGAACATTACAATACTAGTTGTGTAGTCATATAAAATGGCACTTGAGTGTAATGATTATCACTTGAGACCACCCATCCCTAGCTTATACCTAGACCTATCTTAGGGTCTCTTTTTATGCTTATCAAATATTCATGTGGGTATTACACATCCCTATATATCCTAAAATCAATCCTAGACATTCCCCTAAGAATCTAGGCCCCTAGTGCATTAGGTTCTACCATCTGGACACTAAAACACCATTCTAGTGACCAAGGGATTATGATAGTGTCCCTTTCCTAATTTCAACCCCAATGAATATATTTTCAATTCTTAAGACACCTAGGGTCAGTGTAGACCTATTTCACATTATGCACAAGCTCTAAATCATTATAAATATATAACTTTTATCCCTTTATCAACTAGGTGGAAATCAGATTCAAAATACACAAACAAGCTTAGAAAAAGTTATGAAAAAACAAGGTTATTGATCCTTATTCTACCTTACTTCTACACATAGTCATCTATAGCCACCATAAGCTTAAAATACACATACTTATAGTCTCAGGTCTCATTCAAAGAACTCTAATTGACACTTATACTAGCATTCACTTAAACTTGCACTAGCAATTAGAATGGGAAAACTATATAGGGCTTGATCCCCTCTCAAATTATTGGTATGCTGGAAACTCTCATCATAACAAGGTGTTGAGGACATCTATCCTATAGAGACAACATCACACTTTCGCTACTTATGCTTATCAATTCAATAACATCATGAAGATCTAGGTTTTGCATAAAAAATAAACCCAAAATGGGTCACAAATAGTGAAATAGGTTTCATTTGCATAGGAAAAATCCTATCATACTTAGACATAGGTACTCCCAAAAGCTCACATCAATCCCTGCATAACGAGACTAGTGTTAAACTAGAGGATATTAACTCAGTTCACTACCATCCAATGTACTATGCTACTATTTAGGAGTGTGTTTGACACCTAAATCATGTTTGCAAGATCTTCTTCAATTTATTTGTCATTTTTCATCCTCAACATCATCTATCTCAGTTAGTTTCCATCTAAGTACTTAATTGTGTCATTTAATATTTTTTTTGGAAACATTAGATTAGGTTAATTCTTACACAAATCAATGTCTCTTTTAATTGCATATTTATTTCCTAATTTATTATATTTATATCCTCTAATAACTTAGGGTTTACATTATATAACCCCTTAAAAGTTAAATCATTTGGTAAATTTGACCTGGTTCAAATACTACCCAAACCCTAGCCCTATATGTTATTAAGGTTTATACCTATATTTACCTATTTCCCTTAGCAGTGTTAGGCTTCTCAAATTGTATATAATTTGTTTTGGAAAAATAATTTGATTTTATTTGTTATATTCCATCTCAAAAATTTATATCTCTTCCTTTAATAATAACTGTTAGGCTTAGTGGTAATCATATTGAGCATACTTAGACTCCTTTTTTTCCAACTTATCCCATAGAAAATAGACCAATTAAACCCCCCTTGATTAATCCTTCATACTTTGATTATGTGGAATTCAATGATAATAAATCCAAATATGAGAAATAAAATCAAGATCGAGGTGATACACAAGATAGGAATAAAGACATACTCCCCTCACTTGATATTAAAAATCATATAGTCAATAAAAATGAGATTTTATAAAGTTTCAGAGATAGACTTTAAGAATAACCCCATAATCATCCATATATTCTACAAGACATAATAGAGATGAAAACCAAATATAATAATATTTAATATTCTACTCCCTTAGATGCTAAAATTATTACACCTACTATGTGGGAAACTCATATTCTACAACATATTCTAACTTAGGAACCTTTAATAATGGAAACACCTCTTATGGATAGTTCCTCCTCTCCAGATGTGTAATACCTTATGCATGATATCTATGATATTTGTTCCAAGGTGTTACATATTTATAAGGGTACCATTAGACCATATTATCCTTTCTATCCTCATTTTATTTTAGATACACCTTTGGCACATCATATAATGACAAATACTTTGCCATCTTGACTTATGAAACCCAAGCTTAATTTTTATGATGGCAAGTGTGATCAAGATCACCATCTATGAGTTTTCTATTTAGTATTTTTTAATTGTGTATCCAATTATTGTCTCCTCCCTAAGTTTTTCCCTCAAAGTATAAAGGACTATGCATTACAATGGTTATATGATCTTCCTAATTAGTTTATCACAAAATTTAATCAACTAGAAGATATGTTTTTGGCACACTTTTCAATCAATATCAGTGATAAGGTTTCTTATGCTCGAGTGGCACAATTCAAACTAAAATATAATGAGACAATAGCATAATATTCCTTGTGGTATGAAACTACATTAATAGAGATGAATAGCCCCATGGAAGATAGAGATCTCCAAGACATTCAAGAATAGTTTGTTACCAATATTTCATGAAGCTGTCTTATGTAAGAAGTATACATCATTTATAGATCATTTCCATATATTAAAACAATGAGAATTAAATATCCTTTACATGGGAAAATTAAGGTACATAACTAGATCAGATTTAACTACTAAGATATCTAATAAGACTCCATTAAAAGGTGAAACCTAGTGGGAACAAGAATGATTAAAAGTGAAAATTAATGCATATTTAGACCCACCTCCTCACATGGTTTTATCATATCCTCCAAGGATACATTTTATGACTCTTCCTCAGTAAAAACCATGGGTTCAATACCAGGTCTTGGAATGTATTATCATATCTCTGCCTCCCATCAAAAAGGTTGATATGACAAGGCCTCTTCCAAGGAATTATGATGCCAATGAATTATGCGAATATCATAAGGCACCAAGCCAAACTAAAAATAAATGTATTATCTTAAAAAAATAGATATAAGATTTGATATAAGTTAATATTATTTATATTAGCACTCGTAAAAAGGCTCTAGGATCAAAACAAAATGAATCAAAAGCATTAAAAATAATTTCTAGATCCATTTTCAAATAACATTGCTAATGAAACACTAGGAATTTTATGTGCTCATTATGCATGTCAATTGAAACCACCACCAACATCTTATTAGACTAAAATAGTGGATCCAAATCTTTTACATAATATATTTTGGGTATAACATACTTCAATTCCATCTAGACATCTTATCACTTTCACAAACTAGGAGATATTTTATGATGACACATATTTTTATGTACTCTTTGTATGAGCCTACATTGATCACCATCCTATTTAGAGTGTCATGGTTGATATTTGATTAAGTTTCAACATGCATAATATAATAATTCTACATCACTTGGGTAATTCAGACTATGATATTTCTTAGATAGATATAGTCATTCATGGTTGTAGTGGTCATGTTTAGAGTTATATTAGGGAGATTATAATTACACTATAGGTTGGTACTACACATGTGGCTACCAGATTGAAAGTAATATTTAGTTTATGCACATTTTATATGTTATTGGGTAGGCCTCGGATATAACAAATTTAAGACATTCAATCTAATATACATATATGTCAAAAGTATATAGATGTTATTCAGGTGGTTATAGTTGAGGGATATCTTAATGAGTATCATTTACCTATTCCACATCCACTTATATAACAGTCACTAATTACATTTCTAGACATATTATGTTAGTAGACCTCAAATTCTAGTTGAGCCACTAGTGTAGATGAGGTCTAATCTTAAACTAGTGCCTCATATGCATTCTCTCCCATATAGACCTTTATTAAAGAAACTCCTATGTTAGATACATGTTATGAATTCTATAGGGCCTCTTTCCCCACCACCATAGAGATTAGTGTTACAATAGAGAACATACACACTAGGTACAAATTATTCTACCATATGGGTTCCCAAATGCAAAAAGAATCATAGGCTAATTTAGTTAGCTTCATAGATTCATATCCCTATTTCAAAAGAATGTTTAGCTATAGATCACTTAGTACATATAATTCTTAGATCCTATATACCTCATCACATTACATGCATGATCACTCTCCCTCTATTTGATACACATTACATTTATTCTTAGTCTCTTGTGAGACTCATCGGATAATATGTTCTTTACTACTTGTACATATCTTCTCTTACCTTTATCATTGTATATAGTATGATTTTCATGATTTTGTGTACATAACTAATATAATTAGAAAACAAAAAATTAATATAATATGTTAAAATAACAAAACATTCAAATATTTACTCAAAATATACAATTTTTAGATTTTTTACATATTCATGTTTACATTATATATACTTTCAAAGTACTAGATATGTTATTTATATTATTATAGTCAGTTTATCATACATACATGATTCACTTGTTCTTGTTGAGTGTTTGTAGATTCTTGTGAGACTCAAATCTATCACACAGATATGGATTTGATACTATCAAGCCGCTAGGAAAAGATTTTTATGCTTGTTCAAAAAAAATTGTGTTGCATTATTTTTTCTTTCATTTATGTGTTATATATTTTTATATGTTTTATATAGTTGGTATCTTAGTTTGTTACTATATGTTATAGTAGTCTCAAATAGTTTGTGGTTAGTTAATAATATTTTTTTATTAATGAAAAATGTGGAAAAATAATTATAGGTTGGTATATATTATTCTCTTGCAACATATTTTCAAAGTTACTCTCTAAATTTGTGTTTGAATTTTGTTTGATACAACATCCCAGACAGAACTATATCTATTCAAAGGTGATCTCTAGTATTACCTACACTTTTTTGTTAAATATTTTTACAATAGTATTAATAGTAGAAACCTTATAATAATGACCAAGATTTAATTGTATCATAATCCTTAGTCCTCTTTGACATGTTTATCAATTTTGTGTGACAAAGAAACAAGCAAAAAATATTAGTCCCTTGGTGTTTGTCATTATTCTGGGGCTAGTTAGAAAGAATCCATGTCCTCTATTTATATATCCTCTTTCCTACCTTACCCTCCCCTCTATTTATATCTTATTTAAATCTTCCTTTCTTTAATTAAATCCATATCTATTCCAATTAACCCAAATTAATCCTTGTTAACATCTACTTCACTCACTACCATTCCACCTTCGATCACTGTAAGACCCATTACCTACAACTCATGCCCTAGAGTGATGTCAAAAATCACTAATATCCCAAATAATTTAAGGTTAACTAATGATTATTCTTAGGTGTGTATATAACCCACATAAATGTAAGTACACCAAATTGGGGGACAAAAGGTAGCCTTCTCATGGATATGATTTTACTAAAATTTCATAAATCTAAACTTTTGTAGATAATTTAAGACATTTACACTACAAATTTGAAGATGATGTAAGAATATGAAATGTATCATTTTGAGTCCAGTTTACAAAACACTAATTTTTTTTAAAAAATGGTTAAGTATAACTAGGCCAAACATCCAAAATTTTAAGATAAGCTCCTATTTTTTTCAAAAAATAAAGTAGATAGATGGGCATGTAGTGCACCATTTTGTGAGCAGTGTTTAATATTTTTTAAAACCCTTTCATAAAAATTTAAATAAGATCTTTTACTTTGTGACCTACATTTTTTATATTTTCTCAATGAATAATTTTTATTTATGAATTATGAAAGTAAATAGATCATGAAAACTGATCTAAATAACTAGGCCTAGTTTATGACCATATAACATATTTTTCACTTTGAACAATGAAATATGAATTACATTAACATGTATAGGCATGAATGTTTATTTAATTTAGTGTCCTAAAAAGGTATAGTTAGAAATCAGCATAGTTTGAAACCTTAAGTTAGTCTAAAATTTATAAAAAAACATATTTTTGGAAAGAGGAAAGTGTGCTCATCACGATGGTATTAAGTGTTTAATCTTTCACATTGAAATTCTTAGTGTGTTTGGAAATAAAAATTGAATTTTATTATTTTTTATCATAAATCTCAAAACTCAACTGCACATTGAAAGTCCAAGCCTTTGGCTTAGGAATCCAATCATTTTTTGAGCCAAAAGGCATGAGAATAGAATTCAAATTCAAATTGAATTATCATCTCAATGTATAACATGATCACATTAATATATAACACAATAAATATATTTTAAAAATAATAACATAATTACATTATTATTATTTTTCAAATAAAAGCAATGAACATTTAGATGAAGAGAATTTTGGTTAATAGGTAATGTCATTTCACTATGAATAACACATTCATGTTATTGATAACATGATCACATTCCTATTATTTTTCACATAAAATCAATTGGAATTTGCAAAATAATGAAAATTTGGCAAGAAGCTTATATTTACCACTCTAATATAATTGTACATTTATATCATTATATTTATTTTATTATCCTTTAAAATTATTTTAGTAAATATAATAAATTAGCTTCAATACACATCTGATAGAGTTGGTATCACAATTGGATGGATTACAAAGTGTAAAATAGTTTTTCAAAATCCAATATGGTTAGTACTTAGGCATTTTCAAGTTTTAGGTATTAAGCCTAGGTATTTTAGCACATAAATTTTACAATTGATATCCATTTTTGGTTAACATATAGTGATTTTTTAGGTTTTTATGCCTTCTAGATTAATTCTTAGAATTCATAAGAGTCTTAGGTTTTTCAAAATTTAGGTTTCAAAAATGTTCACTTTGAACTTGATCCAAAGGGGTGTGATTGGGGTAGTGTCCATCATTTTATTACCTACACATATCAAACAAACATTTATGTTAATTTCACTTTTTCATCATCCCTCCCTCATCCTTGATCATTTTTTTACTCATACCTAAATACCCATAATAACTCTCTCATCATTCCTCATTTTAGGCAATAACTCCCTCATTGACCCCCATTATTCCTAGTCATCTCTAATCACTCCCTTGTCATCCATAATCACTCCTTCATTAACCCTCACTATCCCTCTTCATCTCTAACCACCCCCTCCACATCCTTCATCATCCCTAATCACTATTTCCCCATCCTCATCATCTCTGATCACTTCCTCATACCTATTCACTCCCTCTTCATCCCTAATCACTCCCTCATCGACCTGCATTATCTCTCATCATCTCTAATCACTTAGGATTATCATACCTAATTACTCATTCATTAACTATCACCATCCCTAGTCACTCCCTTCTCATCCCTCATAATCCCTAATCAATATTTATTCATCCCTCATCATTGTTGATCACTCCCTCATTTACCCTTTCCATCCCTCATAACTTCATCATTGACCCTCACCATCCCTCATCATCCTTAATCACTCACTTATCATCTGATATAAGTATATACTCTAAATATATATTTAACTACAATCATATGTTGTTTAATACATTGTAATAGAAATCAAATCTTTTCTAGGACTTTTTATGTTATTAATACCCATTTTTGGTAGTTAGTTTTATTACTGAATGAATTAGATGATCTTCTAAATTTATAGTCAAGTAACATAAGTACTAACAAAAAATAGATTCTAAATTTTAGTTCATCAAATTATCTCTATTATGTAGATAAATATATAAAACTTTATTTGGTTTCACCTTTGGTAGTTTGGTTTAAAAGATAAAAATTAAACACAAATCTCTTGTATAACTTTTTAATTCTGAGAAGATTTCAATCAGATGCAAAGTTATTTAGTGTTTCCTATTCCTATATGACTTGAATCTTGGTTAGGTTCACACATGCATTGTCCCAAATATTTTATCTCTTTCATGTAAACTACAAATTTATTCATGTTATCATAAAAATATGTTTTCACAAAATGTGAAACACTAGTTCAGTGTGGTGTAGATGTTTATCCCATGATTTATAAATATTAATATGTCATCAAGTTAGAATTAAAAAATGACATAGGAAAAGGGCCTAAGGATGTCATTCAATATCTTAAATTCAATGAATTCATTACATGATTTAACCTAAAAGGCATAACCAACTAACCAATCAGTCCTTTTATTTTTAAGACTATATCCCAAATGTCTAGAGGTTTAACATGAATATGATAATACCCAAACTTAGGATCAATTTTTGAAAATAATTCTACACCATGGATATGGTAGAAATTTCCTTAATTTTTAGATGAGGATAATATTTATTCAATTTAATCTTGTTAAGATTTTATTATTGATTCACAACATTGGCATAAAGATAATTGGGATTCTACAAGGCAATGAGTTGGGCATGATGTGTCCATTATCCATGATTTCATGGATCTACCACTTGATCTATTAATTCTATATAAATTATATGTTGTATCAATAGGCTTGGCGTAGACGTAGTTAAGGGATCAAATTAATAGTATTGTTTAGTGTACAGTATGTAAGAACTTCTTTAGATGACTGAAAGATATCCTTGCATTCATCTATTTTATGGTTCAATTGTTTTGTCTTTGTTATTGGATAAACCATAGCATGATATGGTGACATAAGGATGTTATTCAATTTTATTATTACCATCAAGAGTATAATTCTTACTAGATCTGACAAGATTCTTTCACTTCTTAGCACTAATGACTAAAATATTATGAACTAACTACGATATATGGTATTTTAGATCATGATAATCTATCACAACATTTCAAGGATTTAATTAATAAACTACATGGAAATGCTATATATATGGTTGGCTACATGTAAAACATCACACACCTCTAATGGATAGATGTCATAAAGGATTGCATCTTTAAAAAGTTTAATTTTGTACACCAAGTGACACTACTAGGTTATCCATTTATTAAGGCCTACCCTAGACCATACACTAGCGTATGGTTATGGATGAAGTATAAATTTAAAGTTCAATTTTTGAAAATATGCTTTAGGAGAAATTAAATTCTTTAGACATCCATTAGAAATGATGAAGTGTTTTGACTCACCATTGATCTACATCTGTTAATGAAACAATATTTTTAATTTATGTAATTTCTTATTTGGAGAAGTAGAGATATTTTTAGTACCAACCTTATCATTGGGTTTATAATATATTATCTAATTACATTTTTATAGGGCTAGATAACTTATACCCAATTATTCATATGTGTAAGTAGATATCTCATAGTGTGACACTCTTCATTGGATTGAATATTGAAGTTATGAATTAAACACCACTTTCCAATATTGGACTAAATTTTCTAATCATTTGAAAATTATTTTCCACTCTCTGGTATGATAACTTAATCAATAAACATACAAATAAAAGGAATTCAATATAATTACTCAGATCATAAAATGTCTTCATATGAAAATTAAGTGATTGGTTTTAGGAAATCACATATCTTGGTGATCCTAATATATTTACTACCTAGTTTTGTTATGATGGTTGTTTTACATCTCTTTGTTGGAAGATTTTCAAATTTGAATTATATTAATTCTAATAGGCCCATATTTTTCATAGGTGTTAAATATTTATGTTTTAAATTTGCTTCCACATAATTTTGATTACTATGTCTTGTATTTTATTCTAGGAGTCAACTCTCCATTTTTAGATCCTAGAATTTTAAAACCCTAATAAAATACCATGATCAAGGTATTGGATGAAGTAATTAAGGATGATTTGGTATCAGGAAAAATTTAGTAAATATGATGAGGGAGTCAATATGGATAATGAGGGATGGTGAGTTCAATGAGGGAGTGATTAGGGATGATAAGGGATAGTGAATATTAATTAGGGAGTGATTAGGGGTGATGAGGGATGAGAAATGAGTGATTAGAGATGATGTATTATGATGAAGTAATGATTAAGGATGCTGAAGAATTTTGATGGTCAATGAGGGAGTGATTATGGATGATGAGGGAGAGATTATAAATGATGATGAATAGTGAGGTTCAATAAGGGAGTGATTAGGTATGAGGATGGATGAGGAGGGAGAAATTAAGGATGATCAAGTGGTGATTAGGGATGATGAGATCTAATGCTAGAGTGATTAGGGATGATGATAGATGGTGAGAGATAATGAGGGATTGATTAAGGATGATGAGGGAGTGATTAAAGATGATTAGGGATGGTGAGGGTCAATGAGGGAGTGATGAGTGAAAATTAGGGATGAGGAGTGAATGATAAGGGATGATGGAGTGAATAGAAATGACTAGGGATAGTGAGGGTCAATGAGGGAGTGACTAGGGATAATGAATAATGATGAGAGAGTGATTAGGGATGACGAGGAATGAGTGGAAAGTGATCAAGGATGAGGAAGTGATGATGAACAAGTGAAATTGATATAAAGTGATTTTTTGATGTGTACTAGTCATCAATGTGACCTATGCTACCCCAATCACACCACTTTACATGAATTTAAAAGTGAGTGGTTAAAAAACATTAATTTTGACAAACCTAAGTCTCTTAGAAATGCCAAGAATCAATTTGAAAGGAACAAAAACCTAAAAAATGGCTATATGCTTACCAAAGTTGCACAGTAGTTGAAAAAATTATGTCCTAAAATCCTAGGTTTAATACTTAGACCCTTAAAATTTTGAAGTACTAACCAGAATCGATTTTTCATAACTATTTTCCAAATTGTAAGGTGTACAACTATGAGACCAACTCTTAGGTATAAATAGTGTAACTTCTATCTCATGCTATACCAAACTAGAATTTAAGTTTACTAAATATGTTTCTCTAAGATACCAATCCATAATATTCTAGGATTTAGCCCCAATCAACATGCCCACCATCTAAGGTGATAATCCTAACTCTAATATATCTAAATTAGATACCATTTAATTTATTGTACAAAAATTGAGCAATGTGTTCTTAAACATGATGGAAAGTGCTAGTAGATATAATACTAGTAAGAGATTTATCTATCTAAGGTACAATAAACCACTCAATAGGTCTGGAAACAACATGGATAAGCCACCTAATAAGCTGTCAGAGATGAATATTCTAGAATCAATACTTTCAACTGGTGCAAATTTTATAACATAATTCACCATGAATAACTAAAATGTATAGATTTATTCACAAAATTTGAGATCTTCCAAGAATAAATGGATAGATAATAAGGTTTGACAATTCAATCTAGGCCTTTTTTTTCCAATACCTCTGGTGACTGTATCAATGCTATGTTCTTTGACAGGTATGAATTTCCCTTTCTAGTGGAAGATGATAATGAACTAGAGGATATTGTAGATGATGGACATGCCTTCCAATAATATTTAAGTTGTGATTACAACCTTAGGAGAAAATAAAATTTCACTACTTCTATGCCTCCAAACAATAATTCCACCACTCTTCCATATAAAGAGAAATAATAATGTGCATCCCATAAAGGATAAAGATCAACTATATCCCATATAATCATAGAACATAGGAGGTTATAATATTGTAGAGGATTTGATTAAGATCAAATCTAACATCACCTTGCATGAGTTAGCTCAAATAACCAAACAAAAGGAGATGATGATGAAATCTATGACTAGAAGATGTTTTGTAGATAAGTCTAAGACTTCTTACATGAATGTAATGATTTATAATGAAAAATATGATGTCCCACCATTCTTGTTGATAGTAAGAATGTTCATAATTATATAGTAGACTCGGGGGTGTAAGACAATGTGATGCCCAAAGTTTTATATAATATATTGGGGTTGACCCCAAAAAAATAAAAAAGAGTGGTCATATATATAGATAAATCAACATTACCTTATGTACGTAAATTTATGAACCTACATATATAGTTGACCTCAGATCCACTTGTATAATATTACTTAGATATCTTAGTTATTGACATCCTAGAAGCTTAAATTTTGTTACTTAGCTAGAATTGGTCAAAAATATTAATTGGGTATGTACACACAAAATTATCATATATGTGACTATCATTTAAACGTATTCCATATCAAATTAGGATTAGTAGGAAGCAAAAAATGAAGTACTTGATCACCAAGTACAATCTAAAAAATGAGAAGGTCAATTTTACATCCTCATAAGTTGATGTTTACACCTTCACTATGAACATAGGACCCCATGCCAAGAATATAAAGAATCTTCTCATCTATGAACTTTATATTTTTATGGAGACCAATCTAAACAAGGTTTTGGTGTTGGTTTAGACTTAACGAATCCAAAGGGGAAATAGTATTTTACTACATACAAATTACAATTCCCTTGCAACAACAATCAACCTAAGTATGAGGCCATAATCTTAGGTTTATATCTTGCCTTGAAGCATGGTGTTAAGAAGCTATAAATATTTGGTTATTCAGATCTTGTTGTCAATAAAATAAAAATAAAGTTTCAATGCAAGTTTCCTTATATGAATAAATACAAGCACATATATTTTGACTTGAATGAATCTTTTGAGAATTTGAACATTAGAACCATTAAATAGAATAAAAGAAATAAATATATGTATTAGTAGTTTTGGCCACCAACTTATCACCACTCCAAGAGTCTAAGATGTAAATATTTTTTGGTGGAGTTAGTTCCTTATCTCTCAATCCTTGACAATGTAGAAAAATTCTAGATCACTAAGGATGATCAATAGATTATATAGTTCATCAATAATTTTGGGACACTTGAAGACCAAATTATAGATGAAAAGGAATTGAAAATGTTTAGAAGTTTAAGACCTTAGTAAGTATGGGTATGGTATCTTTGGAATTGATAGTTGACTTGGATCAACAATCTTAAAAAAAAAAAAACAACCAAAGATAGATCACTCTAATTTTGGTAAAGAAAATTTGGGAACTAAGAAATCCCCATAGTATGTTAATATTGGACAAGATTGCACTCATACTAAATAACAAAAGTTAAAGGATAAATTGATGGATTATAAGGACATGATCTCTTAGACCTATGAATATTGTACAAGTTTTTATTCTATGGGAATCACCCATAATATTCCCTTAAACCCAAAAAATATACCCTTCAAGCAATGTCAAAGGCCCATGAATCCCATTCTAGGATCTCTCATTCTAACAAATGTTTATAAGATATTAGATACTAATATCAGATTTCCTATCAGATAGTCTACCTAAATGGCAAACTTTGTACACATCAAGAAGAATAATGGTGAAATAAGGCTATGTGTTGACTTCAAAAACTTGAACTAATATTCATATAAGGATAATTGTCCTTTACTTTCTCTGAATGAAGTAATACAAACTATCAATGTGATTGAAATGATGTCCTTCATATATGGTTTCTCTAGATACAACCAAGTGCTAGTGGAAGCACCTGAATAGATGAAGATAACCTTGACCATAATGTTGGGGATATTTGATTATAAGTGGATGCATTTTCAAATATTACCACAACCATGTTAGGTTCTACTAAAAATTTTGAGTATTTTATAAGAGGGAGGTTAATGCCACTATGCCATTACACCCTATAATTGAGGTTCACCCTTTGGCATAATGGGGCCTCAACTTCATTACGGTTATCGATACTAATTTTTCATTATAACATAAGTTCATCCTTATCACCATTGATTATTATACCAGGTGGACTAAAGTGGTGGGCACCAAGAAATTCAAAGCTCAATATGTCAGTGAATTTATGGAGGAATATGTAATGACTAGATTTGGCACCTCTATATATAAAGTTAGTGATAATGGTCAATATTCTCAATCAATTGAATCCAATGAGTAGGCATACAATAATCAAATAATAATCAAGTCCTCTTAAAACTATTATCTCCAAGGGAAAGGAGTAGTTGAATCAAAAAATAGTAAATTTATAGGTGCCACTAAAAGGTCATCCTAGGACAAGCTAAGATAATGACATCTACTCTTGAAATATGAATTAAGGGAAGATAGAACAAGACATAAATTGTCCTTCGAGACTTCACTTTTCTTTTTGGTACATAGATGGCAACCTATTTTACTAATGTCCCTTAAACTCCAAACCTATTGTTTTATTAAAGACTAAATGTAAGATAATCCAAGAGTTTAGTATAAATTATTGGAAATAGTCCAGCTTGAGGATGTAAGGACCAAACCATTACAAAACTTCAATAAACACCAAGATGTTATTAAAAGGAAGTTTGAAAATATGTAAAAGATCAAGGCCTTTTAGATATCAAACATATTTCTCCTATGGGATAAAGATCATGAAAAAATGGGAAAACAAGATAAGTTCACTCCCTTGTAGATTGGACCATATCAAGTGTTTGAGATTTTAGGAAACAATGGCTTCTATTTGAAGGGCATTAAGGGTAACAACCTAGCCTTCCTAGTTAATCAATAATTTTTGAAGGACTAATTCATGGTTTTTTCACTAAGAGTGTATTTGAGTAACGATATATGTTATGGTAAAGGTAAAAGGAGAATATATTTTACTCCTTTTATAGTTAGTTTTCCTTCTTTCTATCTTTTGTTGTCATTATGGGTAGTGTTCATGCTTTCTAGATTAACTATTGACTATTTTCATCACAAGTCAAAATAGGTCAACCCCTATAATCCAAAAGTTGACATAGGAGTTTATTATCATGTCATAGGGTGTCTCATAGTTGTTTTTATGTGATTTAACGTGCTATTAGCCTTGGTCATGGTCACATTTAGTCCTTATGTAAGTTTATATCACTTAGCGGTCATATATGGGTTATTAATGAGGGTCATATGATTTTGACTACTGTAAAAGTGTTATAAAATACATTATAATGTCTATTATATCATATTCCTTGTCATGAATGTCAGGACAAACTAAAACTTGTAGGTTCCTAACTAAAAATCAAGACAATAAGTGAAAATAGAGTTTTTGTAGTTGTACGACCTAAGGGGGAGAGTAAAACATATAAAAAGTTTATATATTGACCTTTAAGATTCCATAAATCCATTTACATTCTTGATATTCTTTTAAAGTGCCAAAAATGGGTGAAAACTAGTTTGCTTCTCCATCATTCCATTAGGCAAGCAAAACTAGTCAATAGGTATTTTGATGGTATGACTAGTAGGAGGAATTCTAGATCAAATTCCATTAGTGATAGATAGCACACTTGGTTTGATTAATTTAAATTTTTTAAGTTATAATAATGGTCACCTATACTTTATAAACCATTCCTACGAAGTTGACTATCTAGTTTTTCATGCTAATCCCTACACCCTGCAAGTTTTGATTCTATTTGAGAATGTTCATACAATGTAGTTAGATAAATGGCTTACATAGGATTATTAATTACTTATATCATGGTTTATAAGTTTATTTTCATGTTTTTAAGTGATTGGATGAGTTTAAACCTCTTAGATTATAGGAAGAGTATACTAGTGAGGTCGTAATTAGGTTTTAACACTTCAAATTTTTTTCTTTCTATCAAATGGTTTTAGATGAGTGTGAGGTGTTTTGATTGATATATAAAATGTATTATCTATTCCCTATCCTTTAAATAATATTATCACAAGCTAGCATATGAAGGTTGCAGTCAAAATGTGTCACACAGTCAACTTAATGAGGTGTTTTGAGATCTGAATATGTTCATGAAGATGTGATGGATGACATAAGAGGTGTTTTACATACTAATATAATTTTATCAATAAAATAAATCTCTCTGAATGGAATACAATAGATTGTGATGATCAATGGAAAATGTACACACAATCATACACTACGAATGAACATGTACATGAGGACAACCACATTATAATAGGAGCACTTGACCTTGTTGGAATAATTTAAATTTTTTAAGAATTCATATGAATATTATGAGAGTGTCAAACACTTTTTGAATTCTCATGCACCATGGACATTGTTCATGTTTCTACTCACTACCTTATCTGTAACTAAATACACACCTACATGTGGCCCCATAGAGATCTAGAAAGGTTTCTCAAAGATGTTGGAATATGGTTTTACATAATTCTTGATATATTAGGATGCTTAAGAGACCATTATAATCATTTTTAAAGCATTGCATTAATAGATAGACTCAATAAACCATGATCAAGTTGAAGAACTGAGTTTAGGGACAAGTTCCCTAAAAGCTCCAAAATAGATCCCTAACCACTTTTGGTGTTAATATATGATAATGTATCAAGTAGTTTAGATGAACCTAAATGTTTCAATCTTGTAACCCTATCTTAGTGGTAAAACCTTGAAAAAGATATATTTCTTTTGGTTAAAGGAACATGATGTTTAGAGGAATCCGATTTTAATATTTATTCACTATAGTTTTTCAATGTCTTCTACAGGATTTGAACTTTCAAGTGACCTTCACATCCCAAGGTGGAAACGTAAGTGAATGCATCCATGATAAATGGTATTATTGAGTTTAGGAACACACAAAGGATCTAAATGAAATAAGGGATCGGTGGAGTACTAGGTTTTTGACCTATAAATGCACTTACAGGTGTACTTTTGCTTAAAGGTCCACCTACAATTGACTGTAGATATATACAATCTTATAATATAGACTTAGACATGAAAACCCAATGAATAAGGACACATAGAGGTATTAATAATCTCTAAATACCTCTAATGAGAACTTAAACCTTGTGAAATAGGTTTTAAATATTGGTAATTCACCTATAAGATCATTTTTACCTCAATAAAGTCAACTACAGAAGATTGTAGTTAACAGTGACCTAAAGGATGATTGCATGGGTGATTGGACTTAGAAATCCATGATGTAAAGTGAACTATATGAATATGGTATGATATTTATGATTTAAATAAGATATTTTAGGAATTATATACAAGATTTAAGACCAAATATACACCTAAAAGCAAGGTGAAACATAAAACATAGTCTCATACAGTTAACACCTATGTTAAGACCATTAGAAAGTATGCAATGAGGGATTGATAAAAGAGAAAAGAGTTTTGAAATGATATATATCCTGATTATTGTTTTTTACATCATATTAAATTCTAAATGAAAGATAAAATAACATTGAAGGGTCCAATCTCCGAAGTATAACACAGTCACAATCAACCTACAACCTAGACCAGTTAAAGTGAGAGTGAGAAATGGAAGGTTGGAAAAAGGTTTGATGATAAATATATATGATATTGAATCCATAGTGAAAATTAACACTCCATAATACTCTCATGTAGTGGAAACAATGATTTAGGAAGCTTCTAATATGACAACCTATACTCTATAGTAAGAAATCTATACACAGTCAATGTTCTAAGGGTTTGTCTTAGGTTTTAATGTATTTGGAGATGCTAAGGATACTAAAAAAGTAGTATAAATTTGTGAAGAGGGTCCCCAAAAATTTGATAATTCCCTAATATTATCATTTTTTATAAGAAAAGAAATAAATATCCCTCCATTTTATCTCAAATAGAGGGTACTCCCCAAGGGTACAAATCTACAATTTTAGAGGGAAATTGATGAGAGGGTGAGATAGAGGTTAATCTAACCTTAAAATAAGATGTTAATTTTTTTGATAAACCTAGATCAACATGAAAAACCATGCATAGGGAATATAAAATCAATAGGGTGGTTAACCCATATGGATGCAATCAAAGCCCACTAAGCCTAATCTAGTCTTAATGCCTAAAAGGGGGTCAATTTAATTTCTAGCACTAAATATAAATTACAAATAAATAGAATACATGAGGAGTTATAAGGTGATTTTGATCTATTATAATGTAAATAAGGTCATAGATAAGACATTTATTGGCTGAAAACCATCATAGGGTGTGTAAGATGCATGAAAAGACTCCAGAGGCTAACATTGGAAGCTTATACTAACATGGAGTTTTAAAATGGGAGTATAAGGAGTTGGGGACATTGAAGGAGTTATTAAAAAAGGATTTTGTGGATTTTTTTCACAAATTGGATGTCAGACCTATATGAATAATCCCTAGAGGGAAAATTCACTCTAAACCCTTTAAAACTCTTACTAATGAGCTGATTGGGAAAATGAAGAAGTAGATGCATCTAGATGGGATGGAATGGGTATTAAAGTGATTAGATATTTCATATGACTCACTAGGGATACTTCTCATCCATTTGAGTTGTACCCTACTTGTATAGATAGGGTGTTAAAGAGATTTTCTTGAAAATTTAAAATTTTATGTGTTGGGCAGGTATGGAAGGGTTTCAAAGGATGAAATACACTTTGGAATATATCTTGGGACCTGATATAACCTGATATGTCCATTCCATATTTCATCTAAGCTCATAACTATATCTGCTAACACCTTCATCTTATCCAATGCAAACTAACATAGTAAACAAGTGAGAATGTGAAAACTCTAAGTAGAAGGTCTTTTAAGGACTAACTAAGGAATCTAAGGGTATGAGGAGTCCTAATAGGTGTCATACACTAATATGTTTGGTGTTAAGTGTGAGAGGTGATCAAAAGAGGAGTGATTATGACTGTAACTAGTGATAAATCATGTCTAAAAGAGTTATTAATAAATCATGTCTAAAAGAGCCATTGTTTTGACATAATTTTAATCTCATACTTCATGTTCGTTAATATCTCATCATCTAGTAGAGTTATTAATCATATCAATCCACCTATTCAGCCTGAACTTCCTCTTAAAATTCAATACCCTTATCCTAATCTACCCTTTGAAGACGAAAAAGATTGTACTAGCCAAGAGAGTGAAGAACTTCAATAAATCCAATCCATCATAGATATGACACATGCCTTACCTACCTTTAATATTGAGAATCTAATTCATCTTGAAGCATATGATGCCATTCCCCTAATGCCATAAAGAGTGTGCCCACATTCAATGGTGAGGGTCGTGTCACACCTAGTGAACACATCAGGGATATGTCTAATTTTTGTAGTTTCCATAATTTCACTAAAGATTATATTTCCACTAGACTCCTTTTTGTGTCCCTTAGATGGAAATCACTTTATTGATATAGGAATTTACTTGGTGGATGCATCACATCATTGGATGAATTTTGAGTGTTGCTAAATTTAAGGTTTGAAGATGAAAGTGACCATAATTGACTCATACATTAGATCAATGTGGTAAAAATATAGCACAAGGAAAAAATGCATGACTTAAAAGAGAGGTTTCATAATATTTAGTATATATTGCTTCCTTCCATGAGGCCACCTACTAGTTTTGTGTTCCTTACCTACTTGAGATCCATTGGTACTACTATTGCCATTAGGCTTCAATCCATGGGGGGTTTCACTCTTATCAATGCATATGAACTTTCCATTAGAGATGATAATGGTCTCATTAAATAAGGAAGGTTTCCCTATGAGATGTATATTCCTTTTTGGTCTAATATGCATGTTAATACTCCAAACATTGATCAAGTTCCTAATGCAAATGCTAAGCCTAAGACTGTTCCTAAGAAGGTAGATGAACCTAATCCATATGAAAGAATTCAAACCTTAGAAGATAATCTTAGGAAAGATAGAATGAAAAGAGGTGTAAATCAAAACACTTATCGATATCAATAAAAATATGGTTAGTAATATGGAAGAGGAAGAGGTCAAGGGCATATTAGCTTGAACAAACATGTTAATGTGTGCAATCCCAATTCCACCACCAATGTAAGAGAGATGGTACCAATGCATACAAAATTTATAATAGGGTAAGACTTGAAACAAGGCTAATTAATGTATTTTAATTAGGGTGGATATCACTCATCTCTTATCAGTTGATGATGAAGTCATGATGTAATCAAATAAGGACTAGAAGACTCATGGAGAAAACTTCACTAAGTTCTTGGTGGAAGACACTCTTTTTCTCAACCAAAGAACTTCTATTTTACATAATAATAGATCTAATAATAAGTCTTTAGGATGTGATAATAGAATTCCTACAAGTTCATCTAATCCCTCTATAAGGCAGCAAAGCATGGCTACAAGCATGTTAGTTTCAAACACTCCTACACCTCCTCCAAATTAGAATGTGGTAAGGTCTACTCGAGGTGATAAAATTACTCAAGTTTCAACAACTTATTTACCTTCAAGACTCAATATAAGGTGATTACTTATACTTTAAACATATTATATTCATTGAAAAATGCCAAAGCATTTATCTCTTCATGGTATGTCCTCCATATACCTAGCTAAAAAGAGCTCTTGCAAATATAGTTATCCACTATTCTTACAGTCCTTCATTTTTAATTCAAAGTCATGTTTATGTAGCTACTTAAAATTCCCCTAATATCATTATTAAACCATCTACCAAATTTAAAAACCATCAACCTTTCTACCTCACCCTCATAGTGGGTGACAAGATAGTACACAATTGCATAGTTGATAGTGGAGCTTTTACATCAATTATACCCAAAGTTGTAACTGATAATTTGGGCCTCAAATATGAAACCCATAGAAATAGTGTTTTATCTACAAGGTAAACCTACTAATGCAATATGTTTTATCAAAATTTGGATGTTTTCCTACGTGATTGTCCTATTTTCCTATCCTCTAAGGTATTATTATTGTAGACCTTCTTTCTCATTTTGAAATATACCTTTTAATGGACTTTAGATCCAAGATAGGTGGCTACATCTCAATTGACTTGTCTTTCTTAGCATTGAAGACAATATATGGAACCAAGGTGACCATAAAAACTTGAACCCATGTAAGGTTTCACATTCAAACCTATGTTTAATTAAGATCCAACTTGAATTATGTAAATAATGAAAACAAGGAGTCTAATGTTGATTATGGTTCTTCTAAACTTGAGGGCATATCTAACTTCTTCCTAGATGAGTATAGTGTAGATGCTTATGATCATGATCCTTATGCATATTTTGATCAAACTAACCTTGATACTTATATCATTCATGAAGATCCATTTTAAGGAGATGACGTTAGTGTTGATCATACCTCATAATTTATTGAAGGTAACTACTTGATTCATGCATATGACTATGACGTATTGAGTATTTTTATTGGTCACCATAGTGGTAAGAATGATGTCTTTCTACCTACTATTGATGAAGCTAACCTTGATGATGTCACTCATGAGGAAGTGGATGATGATTTGTGGAAAACACTTTATGCCATATGTCAAGATTTTGATTAATTGAGTCATATTTCTTCCCCTCATAATAAGTCCATATCTAATATGTTTGTTAACAAGACTAATGAGCATGATATTGAGTGTTCTATCGAGCATGAAAGTAAGGGCTATGTTGTGAAAGAAGATGAACATCAATCTACCATTCAAAAGCCTATACTCATGGAAGAGTTCCATGAGTTCAAGGAAGATTTGTTTATGTTTAATGAACATTAAAAAACCCCATCTAATGTTCATCCACATTCAAAGGTATTAGAATATAAAAAAGAAAATCTTAATGACTCCATGTATAAAAAAACATTTTGATCTAGAAGAGCACAAAGATGAGGTAGTTGTCATCACTCATATTCTATAGTTTGAGGATTGTAGATCAAATATGACAAAGATCAATCAACTTGCAGCTCCAATCAATACTCTTAGAGAGTAGATAGAATATTCATGAAGGCTAAAGATAGTCAATTTTTAGGCCTAAGAAGACACACATGGTAGGCTTATTGATAATCTACATATGCATTTGGTTAATGATGATCATGCTTCTCAAGCTAGATTACCTTCATAAAGTGAAAAGTATGAGAGAGGAATGATATTTGGCCCTATTTGTAGTATGGTAAGATTTTTTCACCTCAAGAGTGAGGTTTTGTAAATAATAGATTAGGTGCATGTCTTTCTTTCAATTTTGTTGTGCTCCATAAGCATTATAGTTGAGCACATGTGATTTTTTAGTGTATTTTGTTTTTTTTCATCTTTCCTTGTGTTTGGTTTGGTTTAAAAGGAAAACTATGTGTCAAACTAGTGCACAGGTGACTCCATGGCCTAATGGATAGGATTAGCCTAATGGTCTTGGCATAAAAATCACACCACCCTTGGGAAGTCATCAATAATGTTGACTATTTTGACCACAAATTTGAATAGGTCAACCCTAAATAATATAAATTTTTATATAGGGCTATATTAACATGTAATAGGGTGTGTCATAGTACTTTTGATATGATTTTATGTGTTATTAGCCTTGGTCATGGTCACATTTAGTCATTGTGTCATTTTATGTCACTTAGGGGTCATATATGTGTCATTAATGATGGTGGTATGGTTTTACTTGGTGTAAAAGTGTTAAAATATTCCTCCCAACATAAAATATATAATATTCCTTGTCAAAAATGTAAGGACGAATTGAAACTTATAGGTTCCTAACTAAAAATAAACAAAATAAGTAAAGAGTAAGGAGTTTTTGTAGTTGTACATCCTATGGGGCTAAGTGGAATGTGGGATAAGATTATGGAGTGAAATTTAAGATCCCTTGAATCCATTTACATGATTTATATACTTTATAATTGATAAAAATTTGCCAAAATCATTTCTCTTCTTGATTACTCCACTAGGAAAGCAAAACTAGTTAACAAGCCTTTGATGGTACGACCAGGAAGGACTTCAAGGTCAAATGATATTAGTTATAGATAGTAACTTGGTATAATTAGTTTTCATGTTTTTATTTGGAATAATGTTTGTGTATACTTTATGAATCATTCTTATGAAGTTGACTATCTGGTTTTGCATCCTAATCCCCACACCCTATAGGTTTTGCTTCTGTTTGAGCATGTCCTTATAGTCTAGTTGGTGAAATGGTTTATATAGGATGTTAAATTCATTATCTCATGGTTTTTAAGTTTAATTTCATGTTTATAATGGAATAGATGAATTCAAATCTCTTATATTACAAGAGAAGTATACTACTAAGGTTATAGTCAATTTTTAACATTTACAAAGGGTTTATTTCTCTATAGTGGATTCAAATGAGTGTGAGGTGTTATGTGTCATGTCTCCAATGTATTAATTATTACCTCTTCATTTAATAATACTCACACAAGATAGCATATGAAGGTTATAGTCAAAATGTGTCACACACTCAAATTCTTGCATGATTGTCATACATAATCAACTAAATAAGGTGTTTTGAGATCTAAATATGTTCATAGAGATGTGATGGAGGACATAAGAGGTGTTGTACATACTCATATAACATGATTAATCAAACCAATCTCTTTAAAGGGCATATAAAAAACAATGATGATTAATACAAACTATGCATATAGTTATACACTATGAATAAACACTTACAAGATGATAACCATGTAAAAACAAGGACACTTGACCTTGCTTGAATCATTTTAAAGTTATAGTAATCCATTTGAATATATTGGGAGAGTATAAAACTTGTTGAATGCTCATATACCATGCACATTGTTCATGTTTTTACTCACTACCTTGTTGGAGAGTTATCATGATGATGTCATGTTGGTGTCATGGAGGTGTCCTATTGAGTGGATAAAGTTCTTTGATAGTCTATGTGAAAATAAAAAAGAGTGCAATGTTATTATTATATGACTAAAGGTGGCTTGGTTTATATTTAGTATTGACATGGTTAGAGATGTTCAGGGATGAGTATGGTAATTGGATAATGTGTAGTAGGTCCCTAAGATGTTATCTATGCTTCGAGAGATTAGGTACAAAATTTGAATTCATCTAGTATATCATAGTTTTCATCTAGACACTTTGGGTCTAATGGTAGAAAATTTGATTAGGTAATTTGATGATGTCACCATTACCACCTGAGAATGAGTCAACGGGATCTAGTCATATGGTTATGATCATATTTATCCCTAGTTATTATGCACAAGATCTTAAGCCATGAATTGAAGCACAATAAAGAATATGAGGGTGAAAAGGTTACTTCTCAGTTAAAATTCTCTATTTTCTCATACTTAGCCAAATTTTCATTATGGCTAGAAAGATCCAAGTAAATAGTTTGATGATGGAATATCTTACATGCATGGAAGTTTTAGGAAAAAATGATCATATGGGTTTGTTCAGTTTTAGACCTAGTTTATTTTTGCTACAATTTAGATCATGTGACAAAGTTTGTCAAAAGATATACATATACAAAGTTGGGCTTCCAGTTAGTTTGACTATGCTTTTGAATACTTATCCAAATTTGCATATGGTAAGAAAGAACTGAGTGAGAATTTTAATGATGTAATATCTTGTGCATGTGGAAGTGTCAAGAGAAACTAATAATATGGGTTTGTTTAGTTTTGAGCATATATGATTTGTCCTAAATTTTAGATCATGCACTGAAGCAAGACAAATGTTATGCATGCTCAAAGATATCCTCTTAAGTAGGTTTTGATGTAGTTGCCTCTATGATAGAAGTTTTTGAGAGGGATTATTAATGACATTATATCTCGCATGCATGAGGGATTTAGGATTAATGTATCACATGAATGGATTTTCTATATGAGGAGATCATTTGGTCTGAATTTGATAACCTACATCAAAGCAAAATAGAACTTATTAAGGATAAAAATGGCTACTCTATCATATTGAATCGGTCCCCATAGTCATTTTTATAAGTGTTAAATCTTAAGTAAGATCAACGGTGCATAATTCTCCAAGGAGTTAGGAAGCAACAAGATAAGGACAGGTGCATGACGTTTAACAACTAAGAAAACATACAAGATAATGATCCAATGGTGAGCAAGAATTTGTGTATATTGATCTAATGGTGATCATTGATCATTAAAGACCCTGTTGATCCATAGAGATAGATGGAACATGTGGATTCAACATTATAAGATTTCACAAGATGAGGTCAACATGACTAAAGTATAACATCTTAGCATTGGTACCTTTGCATTAATGTTCAGAAGAGATCAATGTTGAATATTTTATCTACATAGTGACGACACAATATTCAATCATTGTGTTGGAAGGTTAACTTTGACCATTTGAATTGAAATATTTAAATTTAACACAGGAAAAACTAGTGCTCTATTTTTGTCTATATATTTTGATAGAAGTTTTTTGTTGGTGCTGTAAAAACCAAACATGAAGAGGACTCCAAAACAAATCAAATGAACCTAATTTGAAAAAATGAAAGTGAATACAATAAAATATATTGAGCATAAAAGTTGACTATAAATTCATGTGTCTTCTACATGTGACATGAGAATGATATTCAATCTTGTGTTGATTTTGTTTCAAAGTCTCACAATGAATTGGATAGTGTAGCATGTTGTAGACTCCATGAGGATGTATTATGTGGATTTTAGTGGTGTGATAAATCTATCTTGAGTGTTAAAAATGCTTAATATGTTGATTGTGTGTTCATTCATGATGACTGTGTGAACCAGGTCAGTGTTTGAGTTGTTTGATCATATGTATAGGTGAGCTGAGTTGACTATGATAATTTGAATATGTTAAATGTGACATAAGGAGTTGATTCATGTATTTTAAATTCATACTATGTTTTTTTTTCCTCAAGTGAGTGCTAAAGGAGTGAATGGATTTGCATGAGACCTATAAGGGATATAATGGCTTTATTAAAAGGTGTAGTTCCTTAAGGGTGACGCATAGATGTTATGGTTGACTTATGAAGATTATATTGATTCATGTATTTTTTTAAAAATATTTTTTAAGAGTAAAGGCATGCCTAATGGCTCACCAAGGTGTAGATTCTCAATATTACTTTATAAATAGTGAAATCAAAGCTAGTGATTTCTGGACTAGTAAGACTTGGATGAGGGAGTGTGAGTGTAGAGCCAAGAATAGGAGATAATATTTAAAATAGAATGTAAAGGCTAGTGAGTGATATTAGATACTACAAATTATTAGACATGATAGTCTGAGCAAGGTGATAAAGGTTATCACATAGGTCATCGGACCTAATAAGCCTAGAAGAGGCAAAATGGATGAGTATGTTCAAGAGGTTATCTAAGAGAGGCTTATGTGTGTGAATTATGAAGTGAGGGAGGGGTAGAGTTCCGTAAGGATGAATTGAATATCAGAATAAATTGAGAGCTATTTATATGACCTATTTATCATAATTATATTGGTAGAATAGTATGTTTGATATTTGAGTGTGAGAAATGGTGAAGAGTGATAAGTAGTGGTCTATCATTAGGTGTTGTAGACACCAGTTTCAGAGGTAGATGTGCTCATAGGTGTTGTTTTTGTAGCTCATCATCTAATGTGGTTGTATCCTCATTACAAGTTAGAAATTGCTAAAAGGTCTAGTTGTTATTCCAACTCAACTAGACAAGTGTGACACCATTTTGTGGGATTGTAATCTCACTAATTATGGATTGTAGTTCATTGATCATTTTTAGATGGTCTAAGTTATATCTTATTATTATATATAGTAGTCTAATTATAGGTCTCAATGATTTTTAATCCCCAAGATGGTTTCTCATGTATGTCTTGTCTTATTTAATTGATCTTGAATTATCTCTCTTGCATATTGTTATGAATTATGTATATGCTTCATGAATGCTTGTGGTAAATAGTTAAGAATTTGTAAAGATTAGAATTGAAGATGGATTATTTGGGATCATTGATTCAACCCTCAATGACTGTACCTCTAATAATTGGTATCAGAGTGGGTCCTTTGAAGGAAGCCTAACAACTTGAAGGTGATACTAAGTAGGTACAAAGATGGGTAAATAATTGAAGAAATAAAATCAACAGTGGAAGGCTGTGATCAAGGCACTTGAAGAATATATATGTAATTTGAAGAAAGATTTCAAAGATGATGAGAATATTATCAATAATCTCAAGGTTCAGTTAGTTAATGCCAAGATAAGTTTGTGTTTAAAATAAAAGGACATAATGTATGATGAAGAAGCTTTCTATAACAATAGAGAAGATGACATCGAGGAAGAAAAAGCTGATCTATAAGCTAAGTTGATGAGTGCACTTGGTGAACTAAAGTAACATAAGAAGAAGAAACATAACATGAGAAATTTGATCAAAGACCTTAAAGCACAAGTTAGTTATTTTTAGGGAAGTTTGATAGAATAAGCATGTAAAATAAAGGATGACATGGATAAAGAAGTTAAGAGTGATAATGAGGCTATCTAAGTTCTCAAAATTTAGATGGAGACTACATATTCAAACATGAAAGATAAAAAATTTGAAATTGATCAATTAAAGACTAATATTTTTCCATAAAAGATGAGTATCAAAAGGTAATAATCAAGATAGGTAATCCTAAAGAAGAATGAAATAAATCCGAACAAGTCATAGAAGATGGAAAATAGATCAAGTAACTCAAGGATCAATTAGGGGTAGATTATGTAAATATGAAGACAAGAGAAGAAGAATGAAAACATCTTAAGACTCAATTAGAAAAAGAAAATTTCAAAATGAGTTCAAGACAAGGTGAATATGATGAGATCAAAAATGAAATAAATTTGTTGAAGAATGAGCATGAACAGATCATAGACAAATTAAACAAACTAAGAAAAGAGCATGAGAAGTCTAAGAAATTCAAAGAGATTGGAAACATGAAAAGAAATGAACAAAGGTTTGTTAGACAACCAAATGCTTCAAGGTATGCTAGTTTATTTCATTGTCATTGATATACATGTAGTAAGTATGGTCGTAGAGCTAAGGACTATAGAATGAATTCAGTCAAGTATGGACATTTAGGCAACTATTATAAAAGGAGGTTTTGGCCAAAGATTGATCATAGTTTAAATCTATCAAAAGGTATGAAATATGTTATTTATTTTAGTTTTCATAACAGTAGACATATTGATAGATTCTATTCAAATAGTGTTAAGAGGTTGTCAAAGTATGTAAAAGGATATAAAGCTTCTAGAAGGTTTGAGAAAGGTTTAAATTAGGTTTGGAAGCCAAATATTATCAATGCTAATTACACTAGTCCCAAGGTTGATAATAAAGTTGATTGAGAGGGCCATGTTGTAGATCAATCGAAACTCAAAGGTCAAGTAGGTAATATGGATCTAGAAGAAAAGAAGGGTTAGACTATGGTATGGAGACATGAGGTAGTAAAGACTGAAAAGACTAACCCTATTGAGTCTAAGAGTCTTGATGGATTATTTTCCAAGGTGGAGAAAAGATCATAAATAAAGGAGACTCAAGAGTTTCTATTGATGACATTTATTGACAAATATGAAGAAAATAATAAAGTTAAGGATTCAATTAAATTCAAGTAGGACTGTAAGTTAGAGAAACATGTGGAGATATAGGAGTTTCCTATGTTTTGGGACTTTTAGTCTCACTATTTCAAAGGGGTGTCTCTATCTAGGCTTGAAAGAGACATGTGTTAGTCAGAGGAAGCTTAGTGGTTATCAGATATTATTTGATGAGATGGTATGTAAACAAGGTATGTTTGTATATTCTTTTATATATCTTTTGTTGGAGAAGAGAAGATTGTGAAGAATCTCATTGGTCCTATCTTGAGAAGGAATTGACATGTTGAATATGGTTTGGATGTTCTGGTATAAGGTGCATTTTAAATATCTATTTGCATACTAACTTGTGGTAGATGCTAGGTGAGCCTATAAGTTAAATGCCTTTCTTCTATAATTTTGTTCTAGATCTTTTTAAGCCTATTAAATGCTTATTGAATAGTTGTATATGCCATAGAAGTTCACAGTCTTTTAAATATGAGATATCTCCATATGAGTATTGACTAAGATTGGATAGTATTTCAAGACTTGTGGAAGATGTCATGTTCCTAATAAAGCATGAAGTTAGGGGGAGCTTTATGATTGATCAGGTCTTAGGATTAGAGGACTGAGTAGTTTAATATGATTAAGAATGTGTGGGGAAACATGTTTGTGTGATCAAAATGATAATGTCAATTATATAAGGTCTTTGATTAAAGGGGATCAATAAGTTCATGTGTTAGCTCTAGAGATCTGTGAAGGAGTTGTAGTATAGGGTTAGAATGGGTGGTTCCAGGTGGCTTAATGAGATTTATCAATTGTAAAGAAGTGTCTGGTTCTCAAAAATGTCTATGTATTTATTTTTGGTGTTTTCCAAGTGTTTTTGAGGTCTGAAGGTATGTATGTGCCAATTGGAAATTTTTCAGTGCTCTTGGTTTTCTTAGTTTTTGTCTTAAGGACAAGCAAGCCTAAAATGGGTTATAGTATATATGGGTTCCCAAAGGTATGGATGATCAAATATTGGTCCAAAAATGTGTGATGGGTGTACCTAGGTGTGAAAGAAATTTTATAGATGTGCATTGATGAAAAAGAGGTTTGTTGACTTTATTTGTTTTGAGATTATAAGTTTTGGGCTATGCTAGAAAAATAGTTTGCCTTATGATTTAAGTATGAGTCTTGTTGATATGTTCAATGGGACAAATTGGTGATAAAATAAAGCTTCAAAAATATTTTGAGGATTATTTTTCTCAATTTATTCATGTTTTTGTCAATATAGAGGGTTAATTAGCTAGTAGGTTTATGAAAGAATTATGTTACAGAGGATGAACTTGATGATAAAAATTGGTGTGATTGAGAGGGCATATGAGAGTGATCAAGATATGTATTTTGAGGTTTTTATTATATGTATGCTACAAGTATACGTAGGGTTACAAAGAGGCTAGATAGTCATAGTTTGATGAAAAGTGCCTTTCGATATTTTCTACAAAAGAGCAAGGCATATTTTTTTCAAGAAGAATTTTCAAGTTGGTTGAGTGCATGTTTCCTATTTGGTGTGTGGCATGAAGTTATGTTGATGTTCCTTATGGTGGATTAAGAGTGAATGCTAGTAAACATGTGTGTTGGTTCTTCATGGTGTTTAGAGATCTAAAGATGCTCAAGATGTGCAATGGCACAAAGATCTCATTAGGAGTACCTTTATAATATTTATTGGTGATTTTAATTATATCTTAGTGCATCGGTGTGCTCTTTCTTCATTGGTTTTAGTTTTTGGTGAAGGGAGTGTTGGCATGGAGTAAAGGAAAGTTGTCAAGGCAAGAAGAGGTAGACTCAAGCTAAGGGGCAGTGTGTGCTATCTTTATAACATTGTTTATTCCTCATTGGTAGTATTTTTATGTCTTTAGGATTAGTTTTTACGCAATTTGTCATTATGTCAAAGGTAGATAATGTTTTTGTTAGGGAGAAATTTATTATTATGGGAGTGTTTTACAGAGAGAGAAGGTGAGTTGTATATTGATATATATGATGGTTGTTGACATCAATAACAAAAGGGGATATTGTTACATATTTTTCATGATGATGTCATGGTGGTGTCATGAATGTGTCCTATTGAGTGGATAAAGTGTCTTGATAGTTTATGTGACTATGACAAAGTGTGCAATGTGCTTTATCTTATATGCTTGAAGGTGGCTTGGTTGAACTTTAGTATTAACATGGATAGAGATATTCAAGGATGAGTATGGTAATTAGAGAATATAAAAGAGGTCCCTAAGATGTTATCTATACTTTGAGAGATTATGTGCACAAGTGGAATTAATGTGGTCTATAATAGTTTTTGTCTAGACACTTTGGGTCAAGTGGGAGAAAATCTAAGTAGGTAGTTTGATGATGTCACCATTTCCACATGGGAATGAGTCAAGGGTAGATGGTCATATGGTTGTGATCAGAATATCCCATAGTTTTTATTTGCAATATATTATTTCATGTGTCAAAGCATGGTTAAAGATATGAGGGTGTAAATTTGGTTTCTCAGTTAGAGTTCATTATCTTCCAATACTTAGCCAAACATGCATTGTGGCTAGAAGGAGTTGATTAGGTATTTTGATGATGGAATATCTCACACATGTGGACATTTTAGGACAAAATGATCATATGGATTTTTTTAGCTTTAGGCCTAGTTTATTTTTGATAAAATTTAGATCATGTAATGAAGTGTGTCAAAATATATGCATATGCAAATTCAGACTCCTAGGTAGTTTGACTATGTTTTTCCATACTTTGCCAAATTTGCATAAGGCAAGAAAGAGCCAAGTGATAATTTTAATGATGTAATATCCTACACATGTGAAGATGTCAATGTAAATTGATCATATGGGTTTGTTCAATTTTGAGCATAGATTATTTGTGCAAAATTTGAGATCATGCACTAAATCATGATAAGATTTATGCATGCTCAAAGTTGGCCTCTTAGGAAGATTTTGACATAGTTGGTTCTGTGATAAAAGTTTTTGAGAAGGCATATTAATAATGTTATATCTCACACACATGAGGGATTTAGGAGAAGTGTGTCACATGGTTGGATTCTCCTATTCAAGGATATCATCTGATATAAAATTGAGATTTTATGTCAAATTACATGATAAGTTATTAATGATAAAAAATGGATACTCTGGCATATTGAAAGGGTTCCCATACTTAAGTCATTTTTATGTGTTAAAGTTTGAGTAAGATTCATGATGTAGGTTGTTCCAAGGAGTCAATAAGAAGTGAGATGAGGATAGGTGCATGATGTTTAATGATTGATCAAAGGCATATGATAATGATCCAATGATGAGTAGGCATTCATACAAATTGATCAAATGGTGAGTATTCATCATTAAAAACCTAGTTAAACTACAAATATTGGTAGAGCATGTGGATTCAACATTATAAGATTACATGAGATAAGGTCAACATGACTTAAGTTTAACATATAAGCATTGGTACCTATAGATTAAAGATAAAAAAAGATCGATATTTTGTATTTGATCTAAGTAGTGAGGACACAAGATTCAAGAATTGTGTTTGAAGGTTAACTATGGGTGTTTGAATTAAAATATTTGAATTTAACACGTAAAAAACTAGATATCTATTTTTTGTCCATATATTTTGATATAAGTCAAATTTTCTAGTGAATTAAAAATAAAAGATGAAGATGACTTCATGTCGCATCAAATTAACATGATTTGAAGATTTAGAAGTGAGTACAATCAATGATATTGAGCCTATAAGTTGACTATGTATTTTTGCTTGTTCTACAAGTGACCTAAGAAGGATATTTTAGCTTGTATTGATGATGTTTCAATGTTTCACAATGTATTAACTATTGGATCATGTTATACACTCTATGAGGATGCTCTATATGAATCTTTGAGATGTGATCAATCTATTTTGAGTATGAATAATGCTTGAAAATTTGACTATGTGTTCTTTCATGATGACTATGTACACAAAGTCAGTGTTTGAGTTGTTTAATCATACTAGAGGTGAGATAAGTTGATTCTGATAATTTTTGCATGTTTAAGGTGAAATAATGAGTGGAACCATGTATTTTAAAGTGGTCCTGTGTTATTTTTTTATTGAGGGAGTGCTAAAGGAGTGAATGGGTTTACATGAGACCTATAAGGGCTATAAGTGCCTTATTAAAAGGTGTAGTTCCTTAAGGGTGACCTAGAGATGCAATGACTAACATATAAAGATTTTATTGAGCCATTTACTTTTATGTAATATGTCGTAAGAGATAAGGCATGCCTAATGTCCAACCAAGGTGTAGATTATCAAGATTGCTCTATAAATACTGAAATTAAAGTTGGTGATTTCTAGACTAGTAAGACTTAGATGAGGGAGTATGAGTATGGAGCTAACTATAGGAGACAACCTTTGAAAGAGAAGGTATAAGCTAGTGAGGACTAACATAGAGCAAAGAGGATCAAACATGCTATTTTGAGTAAGATACTGAAGGTGATCACATAGGTTATTAGACCTAATAAGCCTAAAAGAGCTAGAATAGGCGAGGATACTTAGGAGGCTATTTGAGAGAGGCTTCTATGTGTGAATTGTGAATCAAGGGAGGGATAGAGTGCCCTGAGGATGAATTTAAGAGTAGAATAGACTGAGGATTATTTGTATGACCTAATGGTCATAATTATGTTGGTATAATTATGTGCTTGTTATGTAAGTGTGGGCAAAGGTGAAGAGTGATAAGTAGAGGTCCATCATTAGGTTTTGTAGACATCAACTTAGAGGCCTAAAATATAAGGTGGTTATAGCCTCCTTGAAAGTTAAAACTTGCTAAAAGGTCTCACTATTGTTGTGACTTAGCTAGATAGGTGTGGTGACACCTTATGGGATTGTAATCTTTGTAAATAAGAATGGTAGTTCCTTGATAATTTTTAAATGGTCTAAATTGGACTTATTATTATTATAGACAATAGTCCAATTGAAAGTTCTAATGGGTTCTGTTTCTAAAGAGGGTTTCCCACATATGTCTTGTGTTATGTAATTGATCTTGCATTATCTCTCTTACTTATTTCTATCAATGATGCATATGCTTCATTAATGCTTGTTGTACCTAGTTAAGTATAAATAGAGATCAAAACTAAAGTTGAATTATTTGGGCTCACTAATTAACCCGCTCCTCTAAGTGATTTTACCTCTAATATGCCTTATTTATAACTGAATACATACCTAAAGCTAGCCCCACAAAGATCTAGAAATGTTACTCAGAGATGTTGGAACATGTTTGGAGACCCTTATTGAGATATTAAGATCTTGGAGAGACCATCACAACCATGTTGGAAGCAATGGATTAGCAAGTAGGCTCAAGAAACCATGTTCAATTTGAAGAACTAAGTTTAGGGACAAGTTCCCTAAAAGATCCAAAATAGATCCCCAACCACTTTTGGTGTTAATATATGACAATGTAACAATGAGTTTAGATCCAGTTAAATATTTCCATATTGTATCCTTATCCTATGGGTAGATCCTTGTAAAATAGAGTGGGTGTTTGGGTAAAATAACATAATTTTTATAAGCCTCCAATTTTTCTATTTGTTCACTATAGATTTTTAGCATCTTTTAAAAGATTTAAACTTTCAAGTCACCTTCACATCTAAAGGTGGAAATATAAGATCATGCATCCATGATAACTAGTCTTACTAAATTTAAGAACACACCAAAGATCTAAATAATGTTAGGGATGGCTGGAAGACTAGGTTTCTTACCTATAGATACACCTAAATGTGTACTTTTAATAAAAAGTCCGCCTACAATTGACTATAGATATCTATAGTCTTATGATATATACCTAGACATGAAATCCCAATGAATAACGAGGCCTATATGTTGGAAGCATATACAAAGACCTATAAGGAGACCTTAAATCTTGTGCCACATGTTTAAAATATTTTTAATTCACCTACAAGATCTTTTTTGCCTCAAAAAAGTCAACTATAGTTCATTGTAGTTAACAGTGACATAAAGGATGATTGCCTTAGTGATTGGCCTTGTAAATGCATGATGTTAAGTGACATAGATGATGATGGGATGATGTTGATGACTAAAATAAGTTATTTTATGAATGTAACACAAAATATAAGACCAAATATACACCTATAGGCATGGTGAAATATAAAACATAGTCATATATAATCAACACCTATGTTAAGACCATCACAAGGTATGCAATGAAGGAGTTGGTAAATATTAAAAAGTTATGACATGATATATATCATAAATAATTATTTATACATCATATGAAATGATAAATTCATTATAACATACCATTGAAGGGCCGAATCTCTAAAGTATACAACAGTCACAATCAACCTTTAGACTAGACCAACCAAAGTGAGAGTGAGTAATGGAAGGTTGGAAAAAGGTTTGATGATTAATATATATGAGAGGGACTCCATATTGATAATTGACACTCCATTATACTCTCATATAGTGTAAATAGTGCTTTAGTAAGCTTCTAGTATGACATCCTATAGTCTATACCTAAAAACCTATACACAATCAATGTTTTAAGGGTTTGTCTTAGTTTTGGAAGCATTTGGAGATTCTAAGGGTACAAAAAAATCCTAAAATTTTGTGAAAAATGTCACAAAAACTTTTTAAAATCCATAATATTATAATTTCTTCTAAGGAAATAAGGAAAATGCAAACTATTTTGTTTGAGATAGAGGGCACTCCCCAAGGGTGCAAATCTACAATTTTAAAGGGAAAATAATGAGAGTGAGAGAGAGGTTGATGTTAAATTAAAATAAAATTTTAATAAATGTGATACACCTAAAACAACATGAAAAACCATGTACAAGGTATATAAAATCAATAGGGTGGTCCAAAGCCATATAGATGTAGTCAAAGCCCATTATGCCTATTTTAGGCTTAATGCCTAAAAGGGCATAAATATAATTTATAGCACTATATATACATTAAAAATAATTATAATAACTACATGGGGAGTTATAAGGTGTTTTTTAACTATTGGAATACAAATATGGTCACAGATAACCCATTTCTTGGCTTAAGACAATCACAGGGTGTGTAGAATCAATGAAAAGACCTGAGAGGCTGATTTTGGAATCTTATAAAAACATGGAGGTTTATCATGGGATTGTAAGGATTTGGAGTATGTATAATGAGGTCTTGAAAAATTATTTTGCATTTTTTTCAAAAACTAGTTGTTAGACCTATATGAATAATCCTTCAAGGGCAAAATCATTCTAATCCCTCTAAAACCTTTGTTAGTGACCTGATTGGGAAAATAAAGAGGGACATGCAGAAATATTTTATATAATGGGAATTAAAGTGATTTAATATTCAATATGAATAACCATTTATACTTACAATCCATTTAAGTTGTACCCTACTTGTATGGATAGGGTGCTAAAGAGATTTTCTTGACAATTTTATGTGTTGTGCAAGTATGAAATGGTTTCAAAGGATGAAATACACTTTGAGAGATATATTGGGACTTGAACTAGAATTCCATTTCCATTAAATGTTTCATATAATCTCATAAAAATATTTTCTAACACCTTCATCTCAGTCAATCCAAACTAGCATAGTGAACAAGCAAGTGAAAAGGTGAAAACTCCAAGGAGGACTTTTAAGGTTTGCCTAAGTAATACAAGGTTATGATGGGTCTTGATAGGTTTCATACACACCTATGTATGGATAATATTGGAAAAATAAGGACAACATTGGTTCCAAGTGTGAGAG
>JARHVA010008532.1:110000-192500 GCA_037957365.1 Torreya grandis | reverse complement strand
ATATCATTTGAAAACCAATGAGGAAGAAGCCAAGAAAATTGATGTAGAGTATTAGGTTTAAACACCCCCTCAAGGACCCTTCCCATGGGTTCAATCATGAAAATCATCGTAGGTTAGTCCATTAGGACAAGAACCTATGAGAAGTAGACAATAATTCATCCAAGGGCCTCCCTAACATCCCTTCTTAGTGGTCACAGTTGAAGTAATTAGCTTAGTTTCCACCCCTCCTTAGTAATTGGCCACTACTTAGGGTCTCACAACTATAACTCATTATAGAGGCACATTCTCTATTTTTCCCTTTCTTCCACTCATAATAGTTTAACAAGTGAGTATCCCATCTTTCTTATTTTCTATTTATGCTTTGGATACAATCATCCCCCCAACTTGAGCCATTACACCCTCATATCTATCAAAATCTCCTTTTCCCACACAAACTTTCACTTCCCCAGGTTCACCCCCAACATTCACTACTTACCTCACCTCATTACTACCTATTTCCATAGTAAATTCACATACTAATATTTCTTCCCTTCTAGCATCAAATTCTACTCCTAATGGACCACCATTGTATACAAGATGAAGCATGGAGTTTATTCATTTTTTGTTCAGAGTACCCCAAGAATGGAGACCTCATAAGAAAGGTCAGAGGGAGGATTAGATTAAAAAAGTTTATAGAGCATCAAAACCTATATAAATAATATATGGGGAAAAGGAGTGGTTTACCAAGGAGGAATGTGAGGATAGAATAAGTACATCCTTAATTAAAACCACAAATGAGACCATAGAAAGTGACCTCATGATGAATGGTTATCATATGAGGCTTAGTGGGGTGAAACTAAGATCCTGAAGACTATTTTAATTTCAACTAAATTTCTTTAGGACCTAGATGAAGACAAAAGAGATGAAGTGATGAATCCTCTAAAATTCAAATTTATGGCACCCATGCTTAATTTTAACGATGGTAAGGGTGACCTAGATCACCATCTATGATTTTTACACACAACATGTTTGGACTATGTCCAAAGACTGGCTCCTCACTAAATTGTTTCCTAATTTTAAATGACTATGCTTTATTATGGTTATATGATCTTCCAAATCAGTGTATTAAAACATTTAATCCACTAGAATAAATGTTTTTGTCACACTTTTAAATAAACATAAGTGATAAGGTATCCTATTCTCAAGTGGAAAAATTCAAACAAAAATCTAATAATCCAATAGTTGAATATGTCTCGTAGTATAAAAATATATTAGAAAATATGGTTAGCTCCATCGTAGATAGAGAGATCCTAGACATATTAAAGCAGAATTTGTTACCAACATAGCATGAAGCTATTATATTTAAGAATTTTCCGTCATTAATATATCTTTTCTATATAATGAAATAATGGGAAGTTAATCTTGTCTCCATGGGAAAATGAAAGTACACAACTAGATTATATTCAACTACTAAAAGATATAATAGGATTCTATATAAGGAGAAACCTAGTGAAAACAAAAATGAATGAAAAATATTAGTTAATGAAAATTTATTACCACCTCCTTACTTGGTTTTATCATCTCCTCCATGGAGAAATTTTATGAATCTTCCCTACTCACTATCACAGGTTCTATAACAGCTCTTGGAAAGCAATTTCATATCTCTCCCTCCTGTCAAAGAGGTTGATACAACTAGGCCTCTTCCAAGTAAATATGATGTCAATACATTATATGACTATCATAGGGAACTAAAACATACTAAAAATTAATGCATTAGTTTTTAACATAAGATAAAATATTTGATAGAATATTATACCATTTATATCAAAAGCTCGAGGATATAAAGAAACCAATCAACAAATAATGACCATGAGTAGTAGTAATATGATGTTCTTTTGGAAAGTGAACTATTAACAAGTATCAAATGGAGGTGATGAAGCACTCAAATAAAAATTAGGAGAATCCAGTTCATTCCTAAGACCACAAAAGGTGATGACACTTCACCAATAAAATTCAAAATATAAAAATGGAAGAAAACAAAGAAAGCCAAGACCAATGGTGCCATTAATTTTCAAGAATTGAGTGGTTAAGTGCATTCAATTTAATAGAGATAAATAATATAATATTGATACATGAGATCAATAAAGTCATTTATAAATATATTTTCATCTAATGAATAACTAATAGTGTGAATTAAAGATCTTAATTGACCAAAAAATTACATAGTTTCAAAGAACCAGAGTCCTTTAGTGAGAACCAATGGTTTTAACTTCACAAATTTCACTGACCCCTCTATATATTCCATTTTAGGACCTAAGTAGTACATGGACACAAGGTTGGATGAATTTCCCTCAACCATGAATTAATACATTATTCCATTATATGAGAAGAGGTTGAATAAATAGAACCCTATGGCCCTAGATGTCAACTCTCAACTCTTACACAAAGATATATGGAGGACTTGGTTGTAACAAAATCAATAGGCATAAATAATGTTGTGTAAAATCCCTAAGGTAATTCCCTGTACTGACCTATTATTTGATTTATTTGTGAATACCCAAATTTATTTCAGAATCTTGGATTTTTACCAATATAACACCCCAATGGCATATTTTAGTGGACCTACTTTTGAAAAATACTATAGTCTTCCCACTCCTAAAATGGCATATAATCAAGCCCTAATTTACTCATGGATGTATGTAAATAGTAAAACTAACAAGTTATGTGAATGGGCTAGTGAACCCAACACCTTATAAATTAGGGACCTTATTTTTACTATTCTCATTGCCATCTTTAAGATTGGAATACGAATTGAAATGGATTTAATAAACCATATTTTTGGTTTCCTCAATATAACCAATGTTAATGAGGTTTAGATTCCCATATTGGACACCATAATCACTTATACCAAGGTTATATCTATTGGTGAGATCCTTAGTATTGATTTAATTAGCCAAGTCCTCAATTAAAATATCAAACTAGATGGTAACTTCTATATGATGTCATATTTGGTAGAAACTATAAAATGAACTATTCAGTCAACTTTCAAATAACTTTGGGAGACATAAATGGAGTATCCTAATAACTAAGTTTGTAATGATATCAATGTTATTAATATACATAAATTCTAAAATAAATGACCTGAATGACTGAGACCTTTTATACAATAACATACCAAGCCATTTTTTGTAAAGATATGCCCACATTGTCTAACCAAATCTAAAAAACCATTCAAATTATTTATGGCTATTAGATCTATTTATACCATAAAGTCCTCAAAATAGAGTGAACTAGATCTCCTCCTATATATCTACCCTAGTTGGTCTTAGCCAATGTAGATGACTAGGAAATTATGGCCCAACTAGCTGATTTTATAGATATTAGACTAAGAAGTGAGAAATAAGGATCTTTCTACCTACCTCTTATCAGCATTGGTAGGATCTAATATAGTATGTGGGAACATTCCCATATAGTGGGAAAAACTATAATGCACTATGATTTCAAGTGGGAAACTTAAATGTAATGGGATCCAAGGTAGAGGGTTAGGAAACACTTAAACAAAGCTAGAGGAAAGGTAAAGATTAATTACATCCATTTAGCATATCCATATAATGAAGTGTTTTGAAATGATTTTAATGATATAGAGGTCCACACTATAATGAACCCATAAAATATGTCTATGGTGGTGGCTATGCACATACAATATCATTTGAAAACCAATGAGGAAGAAGCCAAGAAAATTAAGGTAGAGTATTAGGTTTAAATAACCCCTTAAGGACCCTTCCCATGGGTTCAATCATGGAGATCATCATAGTTTGGTCCATTAGGACAAGAACCTATGAAAAGTAGACAATAATTCATCCAAGGACCTCCCCAACATCCCTTCTTAGTCATCACAGTTGTAGTAATTAGCTTAGTTTCCACCCCTCCTTAGTCATTGGCCACTACCTAGGGTCTCACAACTATAACTCATTATAGAGGAACATTCTCTATTTTTCCCTTTCTTCCACTCATAATAGTTTAACAGGTGAGTATCCTGTCTTTATTATTTTCTATTTATGCTTTGGATACAATCATCCCCCCAACTTGAGCCATTACACCCTCATATCTACTAGAATCTCCTGTTCCCACACAAACATTCACTTCCCCAGGTTCAGCCCAAACATTCACTGCTTACCTCACCTCAGTACTACCTATTTCCACAGCAAATTCACATACTAATATTTCTTCCCTTCCAGCATAAAATTCTACTCCTAATGGACCACCATTGTATACAAGATGAAGTATGGAGTTTATTCATTTTTTGTTCAGAGTACCCCAAGAAAGGAGACCTCATAAGAAAGGTCAGAGGGAGGATTGGATAAAAAAGTTTATAGAGCATAAAAACCTATATAAATAATATATGGGGAAAAGGAGTGGTTTACCAAGGAGGAATGTGAGGATAGAATAAGTACATCCTTAATTAAAACCACAAATGAGACCATAGAAAGTGACCTCATGATGAATGGTTATCATAAGACGCTTAGTGGGGTGAAACTAAGATCCTGAAGTCTAGTTTAATTTCAACTAAATTGCTTTAGGACCTAGATGAAGACAAAAGAGATGAAGTGATGAATCCTTTACAATTCAAATTTATGGCACCCATGCTTAATTTTAATGATGGTAAGGGTGACCTAGATCACCATCTATGATTTTTACACACAACATGTTTGGACTGTGTCCAATGATTGGCTCCTCACTGAATTGTTTCCTCATTTTAAATGACTATGCTTTATTATGGTTATATGATATTCCAAATCAGTGTATTAAAACATTTAATCTACTAGAATAAATGTTTTTGTCATATTTTTCAATAAACATAAGTGATAAGGTATCCTATTCTCAAGCGGAAAAATTCAAACAAAAATCTAATAATCCAATAGTTGAATATGTCTCGTAGTATAAAACTATATTAGAAAATATGGCTAGCTCCATAGTAGATAAAGAGATCCTAGACATATTAAAGTGGAGTTTGTTACCAACATAGAATGAAGCTATTATATTTAATAATTTTCCATCATTAATATATTTTTTCTATATAATGAAATAATGGGAAGTTAATCTTCTCTCCATGGGAAAATGAAAGTACACAACTAGATCAAATTCAACAACTAAAATATATAATAGGATTCCATATAAGGAGAAACCTAGTGAAAACAAGAATGAATAAAAAATATTAGTTAATGAAAATTTATAACCACCTCCTTACACGGTTTTATCATCTCCTCCATGGAGAAATTTTATGAATCTTCCCTACTCACTAGCACAGGTTCTATAGCAGCTCTTGGAAAGCAATTTCATATCTCTCCCTCCTGTCAAAGAGGTTGATATAGCTAGGCCTCTTCCAAGTAAATATGATGTCAATACATTATATGACTATCATAGGGAACCAAAACATACTAAAAATTAATGCATTAGTTTTTAACATAAGATACAATATTTGATAGAATATTATATCATTTATATCAAAACTCCTACAAAGGCTCCTAAAAAAAAATTGAAAATATTTGTAAATACATTTCCAAAGCACATTCCTAATGAGATAATAGGTATTTAAAGTGTTAATTATTCATATTAGGTGAAACCACCACCAACATCTTATCAAAATTATATAATGGATCCACATCCTCTACATAATATCATTGGGGTATAACATACTACAATGCCAACTAGAATTCTCATCACTTTCTCAGATTAAGAGATAGTTGATGATAACATATATTTATAGGGAGTATTTATAAGAGCCTACATTGATAACCATCCTATTTATAATATCATGGTTAACAATGGTTTAAGTGTTAACATGTCTATTATCACACTTATACATCACTCAGGCTACTTAGAACATGATATTTCTTAGATAGATATATGTATTCATGGATTTAGTGGCCATGTATAGAGTTCCATTAGGGATATTATACTTATAATAGAGGTTAGTACCACACATATGACCACAAAATTCATATTAAGTATAATATAGGTTGGTACCACACATGTGACCACCAGATTCATAATATTACCTAGTGTATGCACATTTGATATGTTAATGGGTAGTCCTTGGATACAACAACTTCAATCCATTCCATCCATCATACACAAATATTTAAAGTATATACATAATAATTAGGTGGTTATAGTTGATTTTCATCCATATGAGTATCCTTTAACTATTTCAAAACCACTTTATAGAAATCACAAGTTATAGTTCTAGGTATAGATTCTATTAGCACACCTCATATGTTAATTGATACACTAGTGTAGATGAGTTCAACTCCTAAAATAATACCATTTATTCATACTCTCCCACAAATACATTTATTAGAGAGACCCATGCATTATACATATGTTGTGAATTCTAAAGATCCTCTTTCTCCACCACCACATACATCAATGTTACAATAAAGAACATCCACACTAGTTACAACTTATTCTACTAGATGTGTTTCTAAATGAACCATAGTTCATAGGCTAGTTCACTTAGCTTCATAGATTTGGATCCCTATTCTATAGGAAGTTTCATCTACAAATCACTCAATACATCTAATTATTTTATCCTAGATACCTCGTTGCAAAAACACATGCTAACTTTTATTCTATTTGATACATGCTACATTTATTGTGAGTCTCTTGCAAGACTCATAGGAGAGTATATTCCTTTCTAATTTTACATAGATTCTATTACTTTTATCCTTGTATATAGTTTAATTTTGATGATTGTTTGTACATATCTTATATACTCAAAAAATGAAAAAATAATATAATATGTTCAAATCAAAAATAAATTCAAATATTTGCTCAAAAATACAAATTTGAGATTGTTTGCATATCCATATTTACATTATTTATACTTTCCTAGTAATACATATGTTATCTATCTTAGTATAGTTAGTTTATCATACATACATGATTCATTTGTTCTTGTCAAGTGTTCATAGATTCTTACAAGACTTAGGTCCAACACAGAGTTTTAGATTTACTACTATCAACCCACTAGTAACACATACCTAGCTACATAGATTTATCATTAATACATTCATCCATTGAGGGCATCTTATACATAAATTACGTTTTTCCAAGTTACATATTTCTATACTGTATATCATATATTTATCTTTGATTATATCTTGATATTGATCATCCCATACTACTCAATTCTTTTTTTATTATTAATAATATAAACTTAGTTATGTACAACTTTTCTCTTATATGGACTTATACCATAAGTTCATGTATACTTTCATTTTTAGCTTTCCTAGATTAGATTTGATCATTTATTATTCCTTCTACATCTATTAAAGGGTGTTTAAATATGGCATTATTCTATGGATCAAAACCAATTCATTTCTTTGTATGTATGCATTGGACATGTGCCCATGTCTATGTGTATTCTTTCTTTACTATGTACATGTACGTTTGATCATGTCATTCAATGTGGATCTAATTAAACATGCTTTTTCTTTACATATGTGGACATTTTAACATTTCTTTATATGTCATGATTTCTAGACTTAGTGACATATGCCCATGTCCCTTGTATTGTGGCCCCTTTGCCTACTTTATGTGCCTCATGTGTATTGTATGTATGCTTTCATGTAAGTGTCATGGAAATAACACTTGTATATTGATTATTACTCTTACACATAGTTGTATATGCCATGAGGGAACTCATGAATCTCCCCTTCCTCAGGTGCCATGATGGACATCATGCCCCATCCCCTTAGGTAGTTACATAGATTATACAACTCATACACATGCTTACATTGTTATGTCTATCTTGACAACCTTGTGAATAATAAATAAAACATACATCACACATTACCATTTTATGCTTAGACTAATTTACATTTTGATGTTATGCATATACATTATATTGGTTTATCATGCAAATATCATATATTTTCAGCCTAACACATCATGCACAACTTTTGTTTTGAGGATAACTATTACACAGGCAAAATAAAACACCTAGAAATATGGGGAATTCATAGGGTTTTGTCATAAATATTAGGCCATCTAAGTGAAACTATGATATATTTTTTATCACATAGATATAATTATACAGCTCGGAATAAAGAAAACATAGTGTAAAATAATCAAATAAAGACCAAAGTCAGTTTGGTAGAAAAATAACAAAGAGGTAATTAGAGTGGAACAAAGAACACTAACATAGTTCACTATTATTCAAGGATCCATGATATTATCAAATAGACCTATAATTAAAAAATATATATTTGATAGAAGAACACTATAGTTATAGTACATACATAGTTTCAGTGATAGGCTAGTAGATTTGATGAGTTAATGATCAAGTTTTCACAAAATCATACCATTTTTTCTCACATTCAGGGAATCATGCATGGTATGATCAATCCCATTTCAATTTAAGAGATACCTAGACGTAAATTTGAATAACTCAATCCAGAATCCATATGTACAGATATAAGAATAGGTAGCATGTGTGAACCAAATTAATTCCACTTGATCAATTTATTGGTTCCTAGTTGTACACCTCTTGTGATCAGCCTTGCACACTTTAGGAAAATGGAAAATTTAGATGATAATATTAGTGATATGTCATTATATCTAAGGAAGGCTTTATTACATGGATGGATTGAACATAGACAATAACTAGAAAGCACTGATAGAGGGTATGATTAGCTCCCTGGTACTTTTGGCTCTTCCTAAACCAAGGTGAGAAGACATAAGGGGTAGATTTATCACATGGATAAATACTAAAAATAAATCTCCATGGGTATTTTTGGAACAAATAACAAATCTAACTATGGCATAACCAATTTTTCACACTCTGCCTAGGAAGGGTTGTCACATAAAATGAACAAATACACTAAGGTAGATACAAGCTACTAAAGATAGATGGGGATATGATTACAACCTTCATTTCTAAATAAATTTTAAATAAAATGGGGTCAAAGGTAGGACTACAATTTAGGGCTTCAAAGCACAAAATATAGACACATTTGAAGTATGCAATTTTTATGCATATATAGGTAAATAACACTTTTAATATGCAATATCTATATTATTTATAGGGTAAAATAGGGTAGGATAAGTTTGGTAGTTATAAAAATAAGTGGTGTGTTGGTGGTTCTCAAATAATAGGGATTATTTCAACATTCATGACATTAATCATTTTCAAATATGTTTAAAAATTGAAATACAAGGTAAGGGGAACTACCAAGAGTGATTCACATCCATTGGTTCTAATACAATGCAAATACCCAAAAGATTCTTGAAACCCAAAGAATACACTACAAATAGAATTTCAAATACTTTTCCTATTAAATCCATAAACTGAGGGTGCCCTTAAGAGGTATTCAACAACACATTTCCAAATCACTATGTAGAAAGGAGTTTATCGCATATATCTATACCCACAATGACAACTAGTAATGAACATAAAACTAGATATGCAATTATTAAAACTTGTAAAACGTATTATTGCATTTCATAAATAGGAATGAGTAAAAATCCTAATTATTTTACATTATCTTGAAATAAAATCTTACATACATAAATGTTTCAAAATGCTACCATAGGGACAAACATGATGAGTTTGCTCTTTGTTAGATAGGGGAGACATTAAACTGCTCTTAGAGCTTGCTAATGGTTGTACAACTACAACCAACTTAGAAATAGATACAAAATGTACACACAACATTAGATCCCATTTTTTTTGAATTTTCCTAGACTTAAAAAAAACTAACAACCAATAAGAACCTTAGAAAAGATGACAAACCCTCTGTTTATACAAATTTATCACCCTTTTGCAATCTAAGAATATGTGTTACAATTTATAATACTTCAATATTGGAATCAACCCTCTAAGTTCCACCAATATGATTTCAATTGGAATATTCTCTTTGTCGTGCCTTGAATCTTCATGTCTTTGCAAGGAAAATGATTATTGTAACTACCTCTACATGTAATGATGAAGATTTTCAAAAAACCTTTGATTTATTGGCTAGAAATGCATTTTACTTGAGCTTGAAAGAGTATATTCTTTTTGGGATCCAAACAAACCCTTTGTCTTGTTTTGCAACTACTTAGATATGCCTTTGACCACTCATTTTCCCAGATGAAAACTCTTATATAGCTGCCCTTCCTCATATTCACACCAAATAATAAAACATTCCTTGTGATTATTACATTGAGAACACTCCATATCCATGGCTATTTGAAAAAATCTCATTAGAATGGCCCACCTTGATCTTACAGACCTGTAATATTTCTCCTATGGAGTGGTTTGAATAAGAAAAATATGAGAAATGGAAAGACTTAGCATTATTTTACCTTTTGTTATTTTTACATGCATTTTCACACTTTAATTCTTGATGACCATGAACATAGTCCACTTATTTAATAGTTGTTCCAATGCCTTTATTTTTGGTGCTATAATTTAGTCTAATCTAGGATATTGTCTTTAACTTTATTTCTTAAACATTCTTGTTCATTTTCTTGATTGAGACCTTCTTTTGATATCTCATATTCTAATTTGAAATATACACTTCTATGTACTATCTAGGCTTCATGAAGTTGTTTTATATAAGATATACTCAGGATTTTTCATGAATAACATTAACTATGGTAATAATAAATTGCATAATCGATGAAGACAATGCTTGAACTAATAAAAAAAATTGCCAAAGAATCTTGAATGCATAATTGAGTTCAACATTATATATTCAATCTCAAATCCCCTATTTTAGAATGAGAAATATCTCCATCCCCTCTAATTTTTATTATCATCTCCATAATGAATACTCTTTTATGTAAATCATCTAAAAAAATGCATGACCATAGTATTTTCCACACCAAGTCTTCCCTAAAATATAATTCTCTCTCCACAAGGTAAAAGGTCATAGACTATGTCAACATTACCATTCACTACTTTATTAACTCTACATGTCAAACCAACTATCACACATTTTGATTCCACAGCTGTATCAACACACAAACATTTCCCCATCATGTAAATAATCACCATATTCATGAATTAATGGTTGAATATAATTATTTTTATATAAATGTGATGACTTGAATATGATTCTTTAAAAAAAATTGTACCTCTACTTATACAATTCACTCCACATCGAATCAATTTTGCCACTTTTAATTTCTTAATCCATTGTGCTTCAAACAATCATCTTTGGAAATACTATTACCTACCACTAATATGATATATTATTTAATATTTGTAATTAACATGATGTGCATGTACTTTAATGACCCTAGCATGGGATACATGCAAAGCTAAAGACTTCAAAAAGAATTAACTTGTTAATTTTCTCATCATAATCATTTTGCACATCAATAACTTATTCCTGTCTTCATGCACATTATTCATCTTGATCTTTTATCCATTGAAAACTCTCAAACCCCCTTAACTTCATTCCTTGACCACATTCTTAGGCACATTAACTTACATAGTAAATAAATATAAGGTCCTCACATTTAGTCAAGATTTACACAGTATATATATAACCACTTAATCTAATGAAAACCATTGTTTTGGATCAACAACATAAATTCCTAAATCTTTTAGAGAACCTTTCAACAATGCTTGTTTACAAGGATTTCAATGCACTAATTGATCACTCTTTATCATTCATTTCTGATCTCTTATCAACTTATATTGTACTATATCATGATTAGACCATATATCCCATAGTAATAGGTAGATGAACATAAGTTGGAAAGCAAACAACTTTTCCAAACCCAATCTATTTAATATTCATACAAGAAAACATTCTACAACTATAGCGATAAACAATTAGCTAGATCTTTAACTTTAATGATTCATTTGACTTGAGAATACATGTATTAATCTTCAAACATCACGTTAGTCATAATTAATTTATACGTAAAACACATGAGACTAAATAGTAAATAAAAACATGTAGCCAACGAATGTAGGCTTAGCATATATATTTAATTGGTGTTTACCAATTGAGTCAATACTATAAATTCCCACATATGTTTTGGCATTGCATATAAGATGGTTTCAAATTTGAGAAGAACTAGATTCATGGAAAAATTATATTCCAAATCCTATGACCAACTAAAAAAAGAAACTTCCTCATGTCTATGTACAAAAAATATCTTTAAGGTTGAATATTTTGACAAATCAATAATATAGACTGACTATTAAAGCTTCCTCTGACTCTCAAAAATATTCTACATAAGACACCAAATAACTCACCACGTTTTACTTTCTATATCATTTGATACTCCTCAAATACATGAAAACTTTATAATATAATTTTGCTTCATAGATAATTTATAGGAACATGAAGCTCTATTTTTATTAGATAATCATCATTACACTATTTATAAACTAATTACGGGTCTAGAGGCCTTTTACCTAGCTTCTCATAATACCCTTTCTCTCAATCTAGATTCCAACTTAATTAAAGTTATCATCTTTATTTAAACCATATATTATTTCTACATAACTTATCTCTTCCCGAACCAGTATTCAAATATAGAATTTGAATGAATATCCTCTCATAAAATTTCTCTTCTTTTATCAGACATTATCTTTATTTTGTCTTCAAATGTAGATTTCTAGTAATTTGGAATATTTGAATTTACATATGGGTAAAATTATTAATAAATTTTTATTTTTAAAATTCTTATTGCCCCTCCTATTACCTCCTAATGCATTAAATAAACAAACATGTATATAAAATTGATTAGTTATTTGATGCTCCTGCATCAGTCCTCTAGAATTAGAAATGTTCATGGGCTCCTGCTCATGAAGTTTTTGAATTTTTCCTTTCTATAACCATTTTCATTTTGTTTGTCTTCTACCATCAACTTCTCATATAAGTGAAACTATTATTTTGATCTAAATCTAAAGTTTTTTTTTTCTAATTATTCAATGAATTTTATTTTTTAGGATCTTCTTCATGCTTAGCTTCAATAACTTTTTACTTCTCAATATTCATAATTATATTTATCTCTTTATTTTTATACCTTTTTATTCTCAATTCCTTTTCATCTAGATGTATACAAGCTTCTAGTTCACTTCTATATACTTCATAGCTTGACTCTATTTCTTCAATCTTTACATATTCTATTTTAGTTGTATCAACATTATCAACATATTTATCCTTTATATGTTTTGTATCATATAAAGTTACTGGAAGATGTTGTTCTCTCTTAGTCTCCACACTCATTTTAGTTCTTGTCTTAGTTTGCTAACATTTTTGATATTTATTCATATGTATGCCAATCAGTTCTGCATCAAAAATTATTTCATCTTCTTGTCCTTGGCATAAGAAATCTTACTTCATGGAAATGTTACTGTGTTCTTCTGTGAACTCTTGTCCCACTACACCTACAAAATCAACAGACATGCTAGATGAAAACTCTTCCAATGTATTCTTCTTCCATCCCCACTCTTGATGATTTTCATCACTAACTTGTGTATCCTAAACTATCTTTTGCCTCAATATTTATTTTATTTCAAGCTCTACAATGATCTTATCAGTTTGCTCTAAATCTTCATCTACTTCTGTAGCAACTAGCCTTTTTGGAGGGTTAAAAAATTCCTCCAACATCCTCATTTATTCTTTTAATGAAAGCTTATCTATCATTCCACTTTCTTCATCAAATTTAGGACCATCAAACTTAGATCTTCTATCTTTTTTTTTTTACCTTTCATCTATATTTTCTATTTTTTGGAAACTAATTTCCACTCAACATCATTCTCCAAATTACTTTTATTACCTAAATCATTGATCTTTACCAGAGACATAAAATTAGAAATTTTATGTTCTTCATGTTGTGTCATCACCAATTTTGCTAATTGCTTCTCTTTAGGCATCAAATTTGATCCTTATCCTTTCTGTAAGTTAACTCTTATAATCATCTCATCACTTATTCCATTAGTCTTTTCAATTGAATTATTTAATGCATCATTATTCAATGAAATTTATTTACCTTTCATTTAACTGGTATTATTATTTTTCCAAATTTTCCTTGGGATTACCTCTATCCTAGTATTTTTCTCATTTATTTTGATAGGTGGACACCTCTTTTTATCTTGAGCTAGTCCAAACTTTATCCCAAAATCTTATTTTTCCTATACTAGTCTTTTATTTGAATTCCCAGCTTCAAAAACCTTTTGATTGTGTCTTGCATTCTTCACTTCAATAATTGGTTTCTTCATCCATTTTGGAAATACATACCCATGATCTATTGTAAGATGTGGATATTTAACATTACCTTAATTTTGATTCATCTTCACATCAACAATCTTATTTTTAGATATAATATTTAAATTAGAATTCAACTTTTTAATTACCTATTTCATGGCCTACTACATTGTCTCATTCTCTTTAATATTTTATTTTCTTGTAATCACCCTTTTTGGGTGTGCTTCTTTTTTTCTACTAAGATTCTATTTATAGCATCATGAAACTCTACACTTTCTACCATTTTTTTATCAGCATGATGAAAGATTTCAATTCCCTTCATAGGAGCTTGTACGACTTGCTCTCTTTCACTACCAAAGTCATTTGACTTCATGGGTGCTTTTCTTGCCCCTTTTTTTTACAAAATTTAAGACCTTATCTTTGACCCTCTTTTTGAGGTTCTCCTTTCCTGAACATAAAAATTTAAATATAATGTTGAATAACCAGATCAGAGACCAAAATTTCCCTTTGAGTGTCTCCTTTACAGACACTTTCCTCTTGCTTTTCTCATGTGATTATTTTTACACATTTCCCTCTTTTTCATTCTTATCAATGAGATCCTTCTTTATTTTCTTGCCTAAAAATACTCCACTCTTCAAGTCTCTATGACTTTTTTCCTCATGGAAATTTTCTCTTGTTTTCTTTTCCTGACAAGTGACTCTATAGGCCACTTAATTATTCTCTTCAAATGCCAACCACATGCTTGGCTTCCTTCTTCTGACCACTGAACCACCAAAAGTTCTAACCTCTTTAAATCTATTTTTTACTTGATTAATCATTTTTCCATTTCTAATTTACAAACTTTTTTCTTACACTAATTTTTCAAATCTATTGAATTTTTACTTCTTTTCCAATAGATCAAATCCTTGCTTTGGTACCAAAAATTGATGACCGTGAACATAGTATGATTAATTATTCAAAAAAAATTCCAATGCCTTTATTATTGGTGATATAATTTAGTATGATCTAGGATATTAAATGGAATTTTATTTCTTAAACATTCTTTTTCATTTTCTTCACCGAGTCTTTCTTTTGATGTTTCATATTATCTAGGCTTTATGAATTTATTTTGTATAAGATATACTCAAGATTTTCCATGAATAAAATTGACTATGGTAATAATAAAATGCATAGTCGATGAAGACAATGCTCAAACTAGTCAAAACATTTGCCAAAGAATCTTAAATCCATAAGCGAGTTCAAAATTCCATATTCAATCTCAAATCCCCTATTATAGAATGAGGAATATCTCCATCCCTTCCAATTTCATTGCTCATATCCATAATGACCACTCTTTTATGCAACTCATCTGATAGAACACATGACTATAGTCTTGCCCACACTAGGTCTACCCTATAATATAATGCTCTCTCCATAAGGTAAAAGGTCATAGACTATGTCAACATTATCATTCACTACTTGAACAACTCTACATGTCAAACCAACTATCAAACTTTTTGATTCCATGGCTCTATTGACACAAAAACATTTCTCCAACATGTTAATAATCACCATATTCAAAAATTCATGTTTGACTCTACTTGTTTTTATAGAAAAGTGATGACCTAAATATGATTCTTGAAAAAACTTTGTACCTCTTCTCAAACATTTCACTCCACATCCAATCACTTCTACCAATTCTAATCTCTCAATCCCTTACATTTCAAACAATCATCTTTTGAAATACTATTACCTTCTACTAATAGAACATATCATTAAATGGTTGTAATTAACATGATGTGCATTTACTATAATGACCCTAGCATGATATATATGTAGAACTAAAGAGTTTAAAACCAATTAACTTTTTATCTTTTTAGTTACAATCATTTTGCACATCACTAAGTAACTTATTCTGATCTTCATGCACATTATTCATCTTTATCTTTTCTCTATTGAAAACTCTCTAACTCCCCTTAACTCCATTCCCTGACCATGTTCTCAAACAATTTAATTTAAATAGTTAATAAATATAGGGTTTGCATGTTCAGTCAAGATTTGCACACTTTGATATAGGTTTAAAATAATTTAATTCACCTTTATAAATCAATAAACCATTTTTGTTTCAATAGCCACTTTACACAAGATGCATACAAGAATTAAAATGAAATTTTATGAGACATATTTACAACCACTCAATCTAATGAAAACCACTCTTTCAGATAAAAAACATAAATTCTTAATTCTTTTAGAGATCCTTTAAACAATGCTTGTTTATAAGGTTCTCAATTCACTACTGAACAATATTTATAATTCATTTCTAACCTTGTGTCAACCTTTCTTGTTATATGTAATGATTACGCCATAGATCACATAAGAATAGGTAGATGAACATAAGCCAAAAAGAAAATAATTTTTCCAAACCCAATCTATTTGATATGCATACAAAAAAAAATTCTACAAATGTAGTGTTAAAAAGTTAGCTAGATATGGAATTTTAATGATTCATTTGACCTAAGAATACCTAGATTAATATTTTAATAACACATTATTCATACTTAATTTATATGTAGAGAACATGATACTAGATAGTAAACCCAAACATGCATCCAACCCATGCAGACTTAACATATAGATTTAATTGGTTTTGATCGATTGAGTCAATACCATAAACTCTCACATATGTTTTGGTCTTGCATATAGGATGGTTTTGAATTTTAAAATAAATAGTTTCTTGGTAGAATTATATTTCAACTCCCATGACCAACTAATAACATATCCTTCCTTAAGTTTAAGTACAAAAAATATCTTTAAGGTTGAATATTTTGACAAATCAATAATGTAGACTAACTATTAAAGCTTCTTCAGACTCTCACAAATATTCTACATAAGACAACAAATAACTCATGATTTTATGCTTTCTTGATAGATAATTTATAAGAACATTAATCTCTCTTTCTATTGGATAATCATCATTACACTAGTTATAAACTAATTACAAACCTAGAGGCCTTTTACCCATCTTCTCATCATCCCCTTTCTCTCAGTCTAGAATCCAACATAAATAATCTTATCATATTTATTTAATCCCTATATTATTTATACATAACTTATCTCTTTTTGAACCAATATTAAAATATAACATTTGGGTGACTATCCTCTCACATATTTTTTCTTCTTTTACTAGACATTATCTTTATCTTGTCTTCTAACATAGATTTCCAATAATGTGGAGTATTGGACTTTACATCTAGGTAAAATGATTAATAAAATTTTATTTTTTAAATTCTTATTACCCATCCTATTACCTCCTAATACATTCAATAAAAAAATATGTATATAAAATTGATTAGTTATTTGATGCTCTTGCATCAGTTTTTTCCACATCTAACTTTTAAAGTTGCCACAAACATTTTTTTGCCTTATGGGTAAATATGGGTTCCATTTTCATTTTTTTACTTTATTTTTTTGGGGGGTACCCAAAAATCAACAACACATTTGCAACATGTAAGCTGGTAACTTGCAACTCATAGTTGTAATTCCCTTCAAAAGTTACCATAGGGAATTGGGAACTCCAATGCAAATTGAAACATACAATTTATAATTGTAGTTCTCATTAAAAGTTCCCATAGGGAAATGAGAAATATAAGTGTAAATTTTAACTTAAAAATTTTAGTTCTAATTCCCCTAAAAATTTCCCTCTGAGAAAATAGAACATCAATACAATTTGTAATTTGCACAACTTTCAAATTGCATTTGGCTTAGAAATTTACGATTTGAACTAGAACCTCATGTTCGATTGGTGTTGATTGGTGGGTTTGATAGATAAAAGTACAATTTACAATTTTAACATTTTTAAAAAGACATTCTTCTATGAAATCTCCCTGGAGTTCCATTTGAGTTGATTTTTTCCACTTGCTTTGACTAGTGGGATTGGGAGAGTTGACTGCACATTGCAACTTGCACTATGAAAACTTGTATTTTGAAAATTGTTTTCCTCCTTGAGAATTCTAATTGGTTTAGAAAATATCCTTCTAGAAAAGAAATTTATAGAAAGTAACTCTTTCTCTATTTGATGCATTAACTTAAAAATCTATCTTTATGCATAATGTATTTACATTTGAAGCATTCACCAATAGAAATATGTATTGTTCTACTTTCATGGTCATTTAAAATAAACAAGATCCCATCATGGAAAAACTAGTACAATAGACCATTATCAAGCTACCTAGAGGACCTCTAATAATGGTCCCATTGATGCCTAGATCATCCAAATTGGGCGGTATTTGCTTCTTGCTATCTCTATGTCCAATCAACATCATCTCCAATGCTTGTGTCATCATTATATCCTTGCTCATTTTATATGAAACCCAATATTTACCTCTTAATGACTCATTAAATATTTTTTATGGATTTTGTTAAGAAATATATATCCTTGATTTGTGTGTCCTTTTGCTTTCAAATTCTCTTGAATCTTGTAATTACTTTCCATGGAACATATCTTGGTGGAGGTAAATCTTAAACATTCACACTTGGGTTTGAACAATATGGATAGGATAAACAAATTACCCCATCTCCAAGAACATTAGATAACCCATCTTGATTATTTGCATGATTAAGATATTTTATTGATACATCCTCTTGAATATTCATAATTGAGCAACCTACAATGTTGATCAATAACAAATATAACAAATTCTATTCCTTTTCCACATAGCCCAAATCCATTAGAAAATATATTATTCCTAATTTTATTATATCTAATAGGATATAATTATATTTTAAGAGTCAAATTAGTTAACTTTACTAGTATTGAAGTAACACATTCTCTCATCATAGGGTTTTTGAATAAACTCAAACATTACACCTATGACTAGTGTAATCACCAAAGGAAGACATAGGCCATAAAGGATATGAAGTCATAAATGGGCTGAGAGTGCATTGCACCAAAAGTGGAGGAACGGAGTTGTATTTATTATCATCACAATTCAAACTTGCAAATATCTAGTACCAATTCAAAAATGACTTCTTTTCTCTAATATCAAGTTCTTATATACTCACATTAACTGCACATGGCTCACTCTACCCATTAACGGCATCACTTGACCAAATTATAAAGTCCATGTCCTTTACGCTAGCTTGGCATTTCAATTATTGAATATTTATCTTAAGTTTTCAAGCCTAGGAGCTTCAAAAATACAGTATAATTTGTTAATTTTCTTTTCTCCGCAAAAAATTTTGTTGTTCATATTAATGTTGTCTATTGTAGGATCTGGAACTTGAGAGATAAGTTAGAAGTTAGTAACTAAGAAAATTGCATATCAACTATTATTATCTATAATTCACCTTCTGATAGGATCCAAAAATTTGCAAAGAATTCACAACTTGCATATTTTAAATGTACATTTTACAAATGTATTCCCTACCACATACTTTAATCTAGCTTTTAAGTAACATTTTTAATTTTGTTACTTTGAAATTTGACTAGAAATGTCCACCGTTCAACATACCTAAGTCCATAACCTTCCACATAGACAAGACTTTTATGGCATTCATTATAATATTCACTCAAAACCTAATTCCAATATGGAACCTATTCTTTCATGTCGATGTCCTTTGTTGGGCTTCTACAAGATTTGGGACTTGGTGAACAACTTACAACTTATATTTTTAATATGTGCTTTTGACATGTGATTTTCACATAGAAATCCCCAACATGATTTTATATTTCTTTTAAAATTTGATCAAAATTGCAAATAAACCCTAAAAATATACCTTTTTTCACATGTCCCCCTATATAAAATAAAAAATTAACATTGTTTTATCTATTTGTCTTTCCACATGGTAGGGGTCTTTTGTGGCATGTAGATGATCTTCAAACCTAAACTTTCACATGTGATTTAATATTATAATAAAGAAATAAAATTTCTTAGTGAAATTTTGGGCACTAAAAATAGCTCTTTCCAAGGGATGTACACCCCTTTCAGGTGTACAAAGAACCCCAAAACACAAGACTAGGTACCAATCAGTTGGGACAGGGAGTCAACACTTGATAAATTATCAATAATTTCATAACAAATACCCATTTAAACTCAATAAAACATAGTATAATGGAAAAAATAGATTAAGTGAATCTAAATATGAATATATGACAAAATAATTAAAGGAATTATACAAAAAAGGCCCAAAATTAGAATGGCCACAAAATAACAAAGTAATAAAACTATACACTATACAATATTATACATAGTTATGAACTAGTAGCTCTTTTAGATGTGTACCATGTCTACCATTGACTATTAGCTCTAGTACATGGCCATCCAAATCTATTAAGAATAAAGTATGTTCCCAAATCATATATTCAATGTAATAGGTACACATCCAAAAGGAATCAAATATTCCATGTTTGTCTTTTTCCTCATGCATATTGTCCTAAATTAAAACTAGATCACCTACCTAAAATGTTGTTATAGTGACCTTCCTATCGAATATCTTCTTGAGTCTTTATTTGAAGTTAAGGTCTATCTCATGAGATTGTCCTTTAATTTTATCAAGATCAATAATTTGGTTTAGTCTAGTTTCATAGTGGTAGATCTACTCTTCTTTCTTTAGTTGTTGTATGAATTGATAAGTTGGTAACTCTAATTCATAGGAAAAACAACTTAATATTCATAAAAAATATCAAAATATATTTTTCTTATAGATCTCTTAGGCATGATATATTCACCCCACTTCTTGTTTGCTTCTAAAGTTTGTCTAATGGTGTTAAGCAAGTTCTTATTACTAGATTTTACTTGCCCATTCCCTTGAGGGTTGTAATTAGAAATAGAAGTCAATGTGATCCCACACTCTTTCCTTAATGCCACTAAAGGATTAGATTTAAAAATAATGATATTAGAAATAATTAACTCAATATTCACACCAAATCTATAAATAATCTAATTTATAAAAATGTCCATAGCTACCTAGTGTGTATCATTCTTTGTTGGGAGCAATTCAACCCATTTTGGGAAGTAGTTAGTTATAACTAGTATCCATCAATGTCCATCAATTCATGAATCAATAATTTCCCCAATAAAATATATTCCCCATTGTCTAAATGGGTCTTCAATTATCACATGCTATAAGGGAAGAGAAATAGTAGATTTCAACCTCCCATCAAAGTGCTGACATTTCTCATATTTTATAAGTTTGTAATTAACATCCTTAAACAATGATGGCTATAAATAACTGACTCTTAAAATTTTATGAGCTATGATTTTAGGTACAAAGTGACCACCACATACTCTAATGTGATAGTCCTAAATTAAATCTCTAGTTTGTTCTTCTACTTGTCATCTAAAGAGAAGTCCATCTGGATTATTCCATGCTAGTCCACTTTTAGTCAAGAGGTATTTTTGTGAAATAATTTTGAGAGTTATTCTTTGGTTCTTTTCCAAGTCAAGGGATAATTTAGATTTTCTAAGCAATAAGAAATGTCTTTATGCCATGTAGATATGCTAACATGACTCAAAGAATTATTAATAGTAAAAATAGTAGTGTTTACCTCAATAGATTGCAAATTGGTCTCAATCATGATCTTGGATAGACCCATCCCTCTTACTAGCTTGTTAGTATGAATATATGTGTCATAATTTTGCAACTTGTTAACCCACCTGCATCTCTTATTGGATGATTCAATCTAAGTCAAGATGTCCTTCACCATTGTATACAATATGTATGCAACAATATTTTAAGTTAGAATGTAAGGCTTGAATGTGTTAATAGAATTCAAGACAGTGGAATATTATTTTTGCATGGTGGTATAATTTAGCTTATAACCTTTCATATCTTTGCTAAAGAAAGCTATGGGTAACTTAGAACCTTCTTCATTCTTTTATAACAAGACATCAACAATAGTATTATGGGATGTAAAAGAGAAAATTTATAATGTTTTTCTATAATCAAGACTAGCAAATATAGGGGAAAACTTTAAGTCTCATTTGATGTCATTGAACACTTGCATGGCATCTTCTTCCCACTTAATTCTCTAGTCCTTCTTCAACATGGAAGTAATAGGAAAATTAATCTTTTCAAAATCAGACACAAACCTCCTTGTAAAGTTGATTTGTTTAAAAAAGGACTGAATCCCATTCTTGGACTATAGGATAGGCACTTTATCAATGTATTTTTATCATTTGGGATCAATTATGAAACCATTTATAAACACTATATATCCCATCAACTTGGAATTTTATACTCCAAAGTGACACTTGTTAGGATTGAGTAAAATGTTGAACTTCCTACATCTAATGAACACTTTCTCTAGATGCTCCAAGTGTTACTTTATATTCTTTGAATACATGGTAATATCATTGTAATACACAAATATGAACTTATTAATCATGCATCCAAATTTAACATCCATAACACACTAAAATGTTGCACTAACATTCATTAACCCAAAGGGTACCTTTATATAAACATACATGCCCCAAGGCATTATAAATCCAATCGTGGGTCTCTCAGATTATTTCAACAAAACCTAGTTATACCCTAATAAATAATCTAGTGTGAATAACATCTCTGATCCTATAACACTTTGAAGTAAGCTATCCATATTAGGCAGGGGATAATTATCCTTCAAATAAAATTTATTCAAATTCCAAAAATCTAGACATAAATGAATGTTTCCATTTTTATTCTATACAAGGACTAAGTTCACTACCCCTGATGAGTATCTAATATGCTAAATTATTCCACCATCCCTTAGGTTATTAAACTCATTTCACATATTAGTGGTTAATATGGGGTTAATAGGTCTCTATTTTTGCCTTTAGGCCCACTATAAAGTTGTAATGGGATGACGTATTGAAAAAAATATTCCCTATACACTTTCAATTTATAATATGGCCAAGTTAAATAGCCCTGGTACTTCTTTAACAGCTATATGTAAACTTGTTTTTCATCTACACTTAGGTGAGTAACCAACCAAACTTTCCTTGCATTCTTGTCAGAACCCAAATTACACTCAATCATGTCTTTTGAGATAAATGAATCTCTAGTTTTTATTTTATCCACTCCATCAAAATATGACTCTAAAATTACCAATCCTCTCTGGAGAGTGTTAATCTTTAATTGAATAATGTCCTTCCCAAACAAGGTTTCCATTTCATCATAAACCTAAACCATTGATTCTAAGTCTATGAGTTGATAATGGAATTCTACTTCAAAATTTAGAAACATCTGAATATATTCATCATCATCAAACACCTTCCAATGATAAACATAATCTAGGATTGAATACCTAACAAGAACCTCCACTTGATACTGATAATTAGGGTTAATGTTGTAATATCAAACTAATCACCTAACCTTGAAATTCTACCAAATTCTTCATTAAAACTTATATCATGGTAATAAATATTGCATGTATCAAGGAATTCAATAAAATCTAAAACAACATTATGATATTATTTTAACTTTTTATTTTTAGTTGAATAAGAATTATGGACCTAATTTACCACTAGCTAAGAATCACCCTTTAGAATCAAACTTGTAATTCTATGTTCACATGCAATTCATAAACCAAGCAAGAGTGCCTCATACTTAGTAGTATTATTTGTGCACTCGAAGGATAGCTAAAAATAAAAGTTGAAACATTTACCATTGGGGGCATAAAAGACAAACCCAACTCCATTTCCATGCTTGGAGAAATCCTTGTCAAATGACATTTTCCAAATGTCACCTTCACTTTCAAACCCAACATCAAGAACACTAGGGTATTTAACAACCTCAATATTCCCAATGAACTTACCTAGCTCTACATCCATGTACAACAAATAATTTAGATCATGTTTCAAACCTTTAATTACATGAAAAATATTTGAATATATATGAAGTTTGACCATATTACCCTACAACATAATGGTGGCATAAGACATGTTTATCTGCACACTTTAACCCATACTATCATCCCATTTACATGACAATAACATCCACCACTTAGGTGGGTAGTCCACAACTACCATGTCCATATTCAATAAATTAATTAGATGCAATACCAATTAAACTTATTAGATAGTTATTAGTGATATCATGGTGAGGTCATGGATGTGTCTTGGTGAGTGGATGAATTACTTTGATAGCGTAAGTGATAATGACAAAGTGTGCAATGTGCTTGACCTAGTGTGATTGAAGTTATATTGGTTGATCTTCAGATTTGACATGGTCAGAGATGGTAAACGATGAGTATGGATTATTGAGCATGTGAAATGGGTCCTATAAGAGGTTTTATATGATTTGATAGATTGCATACAAAAGTGAAATTAAATTTCTAGTCCATAGTTTTCATCTAGATAGTTTGGGTATAGTGGTAAAAAATTTGAGTAGGTATTTTGATGACATAATAATTTCCATGTGTTGATGAATCAAGGGGAGATGGTCAAATTATTGTGATAAAAGTATCCCCTATTTTTTATGTTCCATATCTCAAGTCATGAATTGAAGCACAGTCAAGAAGAGACCCAAGTCAACTTTTAAGATCAATATCTTGACTGATCTTGAAAGTTGAGTATGGTTTTGTGTTGAGTCTACAAGTGATCCAAGAAGAGAAATTGAGCTTATGTAGATGTTGTTTCAATGTTTCATGGTGAATTGTATATTAGGGAGTATTTGATACTCCATAAGGATTCACTCTATGCATTATGAAGGATTTTTAGATGTTTATGTGTTCACTCATAAAGACTGTATATAGAGAAGTGTTTTAGCTATTTGTGTTTAAGATAAAGGGTATTGTGATGATTGTTGGAACTTAAGGGGTACCTATAGATAATGTATAATGGGTTAATGATTTTTAAAGTTTTCCTATGTTTTTTCTATTTGAAAATGTATGAAAAAGGTGAATGGGTCTCCATAGGACCTAAAAATGACTTAGGCCTATTTGAAATTAGTTTATGCTTAAGTTCACCCATTTGAGATGCCTTTAGGTTGAATACATGTATTGTAGACAAAAAGGATTATTTTTGAATTGATAATTCATGATTTATCTATATATAGTTAAACCAAATAAGATAGTTTCTAGCTTTTGGAGACTTGTATGGGTGTAAAGTTGGAGAGTGAAGGATAGGAGAGGAGAGTGAGAGTACCCAACTATTTGGTTGATGAGAAAAGAAGATTAACAACTATGTGTATGGAATTTAGGTAATGTTTCTTATGAAAGTATAGTTCTCTTGTATTTTAATTTTTTATGAAGAGATATAAGTATGCATATGAGGATTTTTAGAGTGAATAAGCAAAGAGAGTGTGACATGCCTATGTGAGAGGCTTGTTTGACATAGAGAGTTTTTGTGAAAAGGTTAGAAAATATAGATCCATAATTAGGTGTTGAAGACATCATTTATAAGGTGTAAGTGTTTAAAGGAAGGTCTAAAGGACTTGGTCTTCCTAAGGGGTAACTATTCCTTTTGAAATAATTATTTCACTAAATACCTTTAGTTTAGAGGATATGACCAAGATTTGTTGGTCTAAAGGAGTTTATCAATATCTTGTTTATAATTTATTATAGGATAGTAGTCTATTTTTTTGTAGGATTGGGAGTGGGTTTTATTCCACATGAGGGTTTCTTGCATGAACTATGTGTTATGTTATTGGTCTTGTGTATGCATTGAGTGTATGATCTCTCTTGATAATGCTTCTCGATTAAGTTAATATATGTTGATTGGTTAATAGTTTAAAGGACTGAAATTTATATTTAAATATCAGGGCTCACTAATTTATACCCCTCTATTAGTGATTACACCTCTAATAACTAGTATCAGAGTGGGTCCTTTGTTAAATTCTTAATAGCTTGAAGATGATCCAAGATACAATGGCTAGTTATAATGTGCAAGTTGGTTTCTCTGCTAACCAAGAATTAATGTTCAATGGATCCAATTATGCTTTTTAGAGTGGTATGATGAAGACATACATTATACCCTTAGGGTTTGATGTATGAAAATCTATTTTAGATGGTTATATATCTCTTGTTATTCCTCTATCTAATGTTGCAGATAAGAAGTTGTTTGAGAATAATTCTAAGGAAATGAATTCCATCATTTATGGTCTTATAAAGACAAAGTTCACCACAGTAATGCATTACACATCTATCAAGGAAATATGGGATAAATTGAAGAATATTTTTGAAGGACATTTAAAGTTCAATCTTGAAAAGTTGTAGACTCATATAAGTTAATTTGAAATTTTCAAGATGAACAAAGAAGATACTATAACATCCTTTCTATAGAGAGTTGATGAGATTGTGAACATCATTAGAGGTCTTGGAGGGAACCTTGAAGAGGATACTATTTTTTAAAAGGTATTAAGGTCTATATCCCCCATGTATGAGCCAAAAGTATCTGCCATAGAAGAGAGTCATGACCATACTCAATTCAAGATGGATCAACTACATGATACCCTTACTACCTATGAGACGAGGAAGAATGATGATATACCACCAAAGAATGAAGAAATTTTCTAGAATAAACTGAAGATAAATAAGAAGTTCCAAGGTAATAAAATAAAAGAGGATTACATTTGTGATATGGATAAAGACGAACTAAATGATTTGATTTCAAGGGAATTGAGAACATGTTAAGGAAATATAAAAGTAAGCTACCCCTTAAATGGTTCAATTGTGGTGAGATATGACATTTTAATAATAAGTGTCCTCATAAGTATAAGAATGATGATGATGGAAAGATATATTTTATGTTTGGTAAAAAAAAAAGGGATTCATAAGGTTTTACAACAAGAAGTATGTCGAAGATAAGAAGAGCCTATACACTAAAGAAGATTACAGCTCATTAGATGAGAGTGAAGTTAGTGATTAAAAATATGATCATGAAGATGATGGTCCTACTAAATATTGTAGATCTATTTATGGATGACAAAGGAAGTTAATCATATCAAAATGAGCCTACTTGGAGTGATTTAGATGATGACGAAGATTAGGTGGCCTATGAGACTACATTAACAAATGTTCATGAATAACCAAAGATTGAGAAGAAGATCAATAAGAAGATGAAATATAAACTCAAGGAGTTTGAGGAGAAATTTAGTGTGTTTGATGCAAGAATGGATGAAGATACCAAATAACATGAAGATATGGTCAAGCATGTCAGCTGTCAATTGGAAGTCCTATCTACAATACTAAAAGAGAAAGAAGATGAGTGATCAACTTATGCTTTTAAGATTCTATCATTGAAATATAAATTAGAGAAGTTTATAAAAAATATGAAATTATTTTTCAAGTTTGATAAAATTTATAATGATCTGGATGATCTGCTAAAGAGTCAAAAGTCAACTAGTGACAGATTTGGATTGGGTTTTAATGAAGAGCCCAAATTAACATCTCAAGTTGACATGAATTTGAATAATGAAAAGGTGGATCATCCTTTAAAGATAAATCATTAGACAAGGAACGAAGGTGTTCATAGAATGAATACAATTTAGACCAAATAACCAAATCCCTTGAGGTATGCAAATTTCAATGGTTATTATTATACTTGTAATCAGTTTGGGCATAGAGATAGAGAATGCAGAAGACCTATTAAGAATGAATTTTCATGGAACTATGATGGAGTTAATCAGTCAAAAAAGGTAAGAAAGTTTAAGTGTTTCAACTATCATCATGTGGGACACTTTGAAAAATGTTTTCCATTTAAGGTAAGACAAGATAAGATTCCTTTAAGAAATGTTGAATGCTACAATTTTTATGAAATAAGACACATTACAAGATCTTGTCTAAATATAAAAAGATAGAAATAGATTTTTGAAAAAATTATGGTGTGCTTCAACTATGAATAGAGAGGTCATATTGCTAGGTTATGAAAGCAAAGGCGTCTAAGTCAGAATAGTTCCAATTAGGATCTCATAGTACATGGAAGAAGACAAGTTAACTCATGGAGACCAAAGGTGGTAGGTAGGAATTATGATGAGTTTGTAGGACCAAGTAATCGATTTGCTATGGTGAAGAGTGATATAGATGATAAGGAGAAGACCAAGGTACTAGTTGAGGCTAGTTTTGAGGTAAGTATGGATCCAAGTGATCATCCTACTATTGCTAAGAAATATTCATGTAAAGAACATCAATTGTTAGTACCTAATGATGAGGATTAGGATTGAATGGTTGATTCTTTAAATAAAAAGTAATGTCAATATTCCATGGTTGTTTCATATGTTGTTAATTTTATCTTTGAATAAAAATAGTGATATAGAAGAAGAAATAGTTGTCATAATTTAGACTAATAAGAAAAAGAACAAGAGCAATATGTCTTATAGTTATAAGAGGATTATACTGGTTACTAAGGAGATCTAGCCCACTCCTAGATTTACTTTTTTAAGATCATTTTAGTGTAAATGATGTCTTCATCTATGCTTCTTAAAGAGACCTCTTAAAATGGAGAAGTAAGTGTTGTGGTTTTCTTCAGATAGTCATCAAAGGCTAGAGTTAAGTGGTCTTAGTTGAAACATATATGTATAGGTGAAAAATATGTTGAGGTGATGTCATGATGCTGATAACTATATATGTAGTGGTCTATAAGGTCAGATTCAAGGTTCTTAGATGGCATAATGAGATTGATTCAATACCAAGATAATCTTGTTACATAGAAAGGTAGAAGGTTTGTGAAAGAAGTATATTGAATATGATGAACTAATTTTTGGAAATTAATTTACATGAAGGGGCATATGATATTTATCTAGATATGGAGTTTTAGATCTTGATGATGTATCTATTGAATGTTGTGGGCTCTACAAGTTCTAGGTAGGGCTATAAGGAGTCTAGACAAGCCTAGTCTTGAAGATGTGTTTTTTGTTCAGTTTCTATGATAAGAGAAAGGCATGAGTTTTTTAGGGTGATTTATAAAGTTATTTTAGATCATGTTTCCTATTTTCTGTGTGGCATGAAGTTTTGTTGGTGATTGTTGAGGTGGTTTTAAAGAAAAGGCTAGTGAGATTATATTGTGATTCTTCATGGTGTATGGAGATATGAAGATGCTCAAGAGATGAAATTTCTTAGAAATATTAGGGGAAGTCCCTCTTAGATGTTTCTTGGTGAGTTCAATAATATTTTAGTATTCTTGTGTGTTCTTTTTTCACTGATTGTAGTGTTTGGTTGAAGAGAGTATTGACATGGAGCAAGAGGAAGTTATTAAGGCAAGAAGAGGTAGGCTCAAGGTAAGGGGGAGTTTAAAACATCTTTATAAGATGGTCTACTCCTTTTTTATGTTATTTTTAGGTCCTAAATATTATTTTATGCCCAATTGATCATTGTGTTAAAGGGGGATAAAGGTTGTGTTGTTGGAGTGATTGAAAAGAGAGAAGATGATATGTATATTGCTGTACTAGATGTTTATTAACATAAATCACAAAGGGGGATATTATTAAAGAGTATTCAATCATGTCATGGAGGTGTCTTGATGAGTGGATAAAGTGATTTGATAGCCTAAGTTATAATGACAAAGTGGGTAATGTGCTTGTCCTACTGTGCTTGAAGTTGGTTTGGTTGATCTTCATATTTGACATGGTTAGAGATGGTCAGGGATGGTTAGAGATGGCTCCTAGATTTGGATCCATGATTAGAGAAGATGGTTAGAGATGGATCCTAGATTTGGATCCATGTTTAGAGATTATGGTTAGAGATGGCTCCTATATTTGGAGCCATGTTCGTTTTAGCTTATATTTTGACTCTACATTTAGACAAAACATCTAGAAACTCAACTTTTCCCTCTCCTAGTTTAGACCTTGTTCAGAACACTTTGACCTAGACCTTTGATATGTTGGTTTTTATTTATTATTTGAACCTTTGTGTGTATGATATTTTATGTTAGAATATTTTATGATAAGTCTTAGCATAAACCATTTTGAAGATATAACTCCACTTTTAGACCATTGTTTTGGGAGATACAACTACACTTTTCATCAAGTTAGACTAGGTTTGAACCTTTTATCCTTTGGACATAGTTTTTTTAGAGTTTTCAAAAATCTAAGACTTTTATTTTTAGATATTTCAGCATTTATATAGATATGTATAGCTATGCTTATGGTTGAGTCATGTAAAATCCAAATTATGATAGAATGGTCACATAAAATCTGACTAGAAGGTCCTATAGAGATAAATTTTCCAAGGAGTTTTATTATTCTCCATACAATACTCCATATGAGGAACATAGTCAAAACCCAAAAAATCCAAATCATGTTACCCACTTGGATGATATGGTTTATGAGGAGGACTTAGATGCTTTTGCTTATGTGAGTAATCAAGCTCCACTACATCAAACCATTTCTATACCAATACCACGACTAACCATTTATATACCATCACCTCATCCTTTAGCTTATGAAAACATTCAAGTTCTATAAGGCATATCATTACCATTCTAGGACCTCATCCTTTATCTTGTGCAAGAAACCAAGGTCCATGATGCCTTAGCTTTATCCTTCTAAGACCTCATCCTTTGGCTTTTGTGATCAATCAAGCTCCATAATTCCCCAAAATTATCCTTCCAAGACCTCATCAATTGGCTTATGTAAAAAATCAAGCTCCGCAATGCCCCAACTTATCCTTTCATGACTTCCTCCTTTGCTTCATGTAAGAAATCATGCTCCCCAACACCCTACCATTATGTAATCATAGGCTATTTTTTATCTAGTACCAAGACTAACCAAACCCCAACCAATCCAATCATTACCTATCCAACTAATCTAATCAGAACCTTAATCGAGTTGATTACTCAAAGACCAAGCTATGTTCAAAACTTGTATTTTATAACTCATTGGAAACCAAAGGAAAGAAAATCAACTAATCCAAGATGATTTTGTTGAAATAAAAATTTATGATAAGTCAACCTATGATGAATTACCTTTCAATCCTATACCTATTGTTGAGGAGTCTCACACTAACAAGCCAAGATTTGTTGAGTCACTTCTTAATGATTATAAATAGCTTTAGGAAAATCATTACCTCGACCATATGCCTATCCTTTAAGAGCCCTCCATTAACAATACAATCTTTACCATGTTATCTCTTAACCTTTTAACTATCATTGAGGAGTCTCAATTTGACAAACCAGTCTTTGTGGAGCCCATCATACTATTACAAGTTGTTACATGCCCAATACCAAACATTCAAAAATATATTATTGTAATAGAATACCCATCAGATGAAGGATCAGAGTTAGAGTCAGGATCCACTCTTATATTGACATCAAATTTAGCATTAGAAGTAGAATAAACATTAATCTTGACCTTAGATTTTGAGTCCCTTGAGTCAAAATCTAAATACATTCATGACTGTTACAACATTGGCTATGCATGCCTAGTAGATCAATTTGTATACATTTGTGATCCTTATATAGTTTTTGAGGATGAGTACTTCATCTTTGACACAAGTTCTCCTAGTATATTATATGAGGATTATGCAACCTCTTCCCTTTCTATTATTATTCTACATGTCATTACCGCTAACCAACATAGCCATATCATTGGCATTCCATCTCCCCCAAGCATTGACTAGGATAGACAAAATAATACATTGTTTAACTACATATAGGGTGACATAGTAGTTCAATAAGAGTAAGGAGGCCAAGACCACAGTCATGTATTATAAGAATAATCTCCTAGTGAAACCTTCTCAGAGGTGTTAAAGGATGATCAAAGTTCACACTCAACATCTTCTCATGAAACCATTTTAGAGGTGTTAGAAGACATCAAAGTCAAAATTCCATGTTACTTAGTGTAAACTTTTTAGAAGCACTATGTGACAATTAAGACAACTTGATTGGTGAAAACCTAATTGAGGCCCCAATAGCCAAGCACAAGAGTTATTCACTTCATCTTGAGGATAAAATCAAATATAAAATCAAAATAGCTTCCACTCTATAGCCTAATCATATGGTAGCTACTCTCAAGCCCAAACAATAGAATAATCTTATGGTCCTAACCAGATAATATTTAGAAGTCGTTGGCCCTCCAACATCCAAAGTTATGTCAAATTTGGCATCAAAAAAATTATTTGTGACTAAATGTCCTAATGTTCATTTGTTTCCCCACCATTATACATTCCATTATCATCTACCATTCTATTTCACAAACAAACCTATCATCCAACTTTTATCCCTATTTACCGTCCATGGCCACACTTTCCTTTACAGAGGATACAAATATACCTTATCTTGATGTTTAAAGGAATCAAAATAAATGACCAATAAAAATCACAAAAGCATTCTTGCCATCCAAATTTGTAGGCCATTCTTGATAGAGAAACTATTCAAATGAGATGTGGGCTAGTAATTAACATGATCAAGTACTCTATTTGTATCATTTTTTGATCAAGACATGCATCTCCACTTTAATAGGAATAATAAAATCATATTCCATTTACCATACCTAAGCTAAAAATATGTAGCATACCATTTCATTACCATGTTATGGTCATTGTTAAATTTCCTTTTGCCATTATTTCATATCCCAGCTAGTTACCTTGTCACTTGGGGGAAACCCTCTTACCATTTTGTCCTATCAATCAAAAACCATCATTATCCTAAGTAAAACCATACCATCTTATCATTCCATTCCTATCTAGACCAAAGTCTATTTTTAGTCATCCTACCTAATCATATTTTGACCTTGGTTCATTTGGTTCTTCCCACACCTTTTATGAGAGGATTCTAATCAAGTTTCAAAAATAAATAAAATCCATGTTTATAATGATAGTCTATGAAATTGTGATAGTTGATTTGACAAGATATCTTTCATTTTTAATCTTGTATCAAGTTTGTTTGTGTGAGCCTGATTATAAGCACCTTTGGCCAAATCAATGTTTCACCAGTCTTACTACTAATTATAAACACCTATGGGCAAATTAATATCATTGATCTTATCCATTTTATACTAATTTTAACTACCTATGGGAAAACTAGGGGAAAACCTTGTTTATCATGCATTGACGCATCACCTTGCCATCACTATTTTCATTTGACTAGCCATTTGATGGATTTGAGACTTTTTTGGGACCTAGTTGGTTTTTCCCTACCTTTTGTGTGGATGAAATTACTATGTTTTGAGGTTATTTTAGGACTATGTAGGTCATGCTCAATTCATGTTAATGTCACCTCAGTCCCCTTTTCCATATGCTCCCACCATTTCATGAGTAAACTTAGCCAAACACTCTCACCATTTTATGAGTAGGTATCTTGTCATTCTTTAACAAGTTAAGATACCTCAAAATTCCAAAAAAATCATAAAATTTCAAAAATCCAAAAACATTTATCCTATCTAAGCCTAGTTAGTTATCCTCGATCCACCTTACTAGGGCATGGTCATTATGAGGATACTTTTTTTTTTCAAGATGTTTATTTGGTTTGTTTATTTCAAGTTATTTATTTGTTTGTTTATTTATTTGTTCACTTTCTTATTTGTTTACTTTAAACATTGTTGTCTTAACTCAGTCTATATGTGTTCGTTGGGTGATTCTTCGAGCACGTTATTATTGAGTCTATCCATGTTCATATTTCAACCTTATCATCATGGTTTTTATCATTGGTGAATTATTTTAAATTGTTTAATGGATCAGGAGTTAGTCCCTATGCATATTTCAGGATAGTCTTCATGGTGTTCTATCATGATGCATACCATCACATGTTATAGCAAAAATTAGCTTTAAGAAGGTCTACAATCAATGGACCCACAAAAGTTTCTCCTTCAAACCTCAGAATATCCTTTCACCCACTTTGATCAAATTAACCCATTGGCCATTCTATTTGTCTCATTGTTAATAATGATGAGCATCTCCTCATTGGTAAGTACAACTAAATCATTAACACTAATCAATCTTAATCTTCTATTCATTTATTTCATCACTTTGTACCCACTAATATTTAATCCATATTATAGGTTATATCCTTGAGTTATTTTTGCTAATAAACCCTAACTGGGGCACAATTATCTTTAGCCAATCTAGGTCCTCTTAATGATTATAACCGCCTATGGGAAAATCATTATTTTGAATTTTATTCTTGATTATAACCACCTTTGGGCAAATCAATAATCTTTTTTAAATCAATGCATGCAAGAATTTTTCTTTTTTGGATTAATCTCAACCTTGGGTTAATTACACCTTTCTTCTTGCTTATTTTCAAGGGACCATCCATCAATACATGTGATGGCTACTCCCTTAAGGGGGCATCATCATAGGCTTCCTAAACACCGTTTGGATCTTTATTCTTTAATCATCATCTTATTTTTGGGCATACAGGTCTTTACTCATTATTTGAGAATACATTGCTTTGCTTATGGTTTGAAAAATATTCCCAAATAGGGGAAAACTATAGACACCTCAATCTGGCCATTGATAACCTCCAACCAGGGTTTTGACCAATTTCTACCAAAATACACAATTTGGCCTAAAAACACTAAAACACATTAAACGAGTTGAAATTGTTATATTCAAGCACTAATTTTGGCTAGGATATCATTAAATGAGGTAATTCATTTAATGGGCTAGCTAACTTGATCAAATCCTTTTGATTCAAAATGATATTTTCATACCTAGGTGCTCTAGATTGATCTTTTCTATCAACTTTCTTATATAAGACATGTACCTTCATTATTTTGAGTTGATAAAATCCTAAATGGGATAGTGGACCCAATTAATTTGAATCAACTTCCAATTCCAATGCAATCAAATTTTGAGCCAATAACAAGACATTTTGACCAGTTTGATTACTTTGTGTAGTAAAGAGCCAAGATTTGTACCAAATTGCCTAATCATGCTTAAGGATAATTAAACGAAATCAAGGTCTTAATTTAATTTTCCATGGATATTTTTCAATACTTTTTTTTAGAAATGATTATTTAATATTTGCATCATCAAAGTGACATCATTTCTTGGGAAGACATCCTTAGGCCATAAATGCCACAAATATAAGGATTCATGCCTCCCATGCCTCATCAATGCCTTCCATGCCTCTTCAATGCCTCTCTATCTCAAATATTAATCAAGATATTTGTATAATGAATTTTTTATTTTGCATTATTCATGGCCACATATCTCTATGTTGAGATGGATAGTCATGGTTAATCCTCAAACCATTCCAAAAATCTATAAATAGGAGGCCTTGCCTATTGAATTTTAAGATATTTTGGTGCAAAGTTATTACACTCAAATAACTACAAAAATATCTCACATTCCAAAATTATAATGCCCAAATATTGAGCCAAGCCAAAGACACATGGTGCCAAGGAGGGATGGCGATAGTCACACTTCATTAATGCAGACTTCATGAGCACAAATCGAGAAAGCCACTATAACAAGAATTTTGGAGTATCCAAGGAAGGTGAAAGAAGGTATTTATTTCATGTTTTAGTTTTGTTTTCCATTTTTTTTGTTGACTAAGATCCCTCTAGTGTCTAAGCATATATATGTATTCTAGTTAGTGTGTTTCTTTCATTTTGTTTTAATTTTGGAAGTAACACAATACTAACCACCTCTATTGAGTTAAATACCTTGTTCACAGGTTTTAGGATAAGGTTTTTATATGGATGGAATCTCTTGTGTGAAGTTATCATATGGCCCAAATTTGAGATTATGCATCTAAGTGCATAAGAAGCAATTAAGGTCCAAAGTAGGCTTTTCAGGCATATTGTCATTGGTCCCCATAGTTAATTTGATTGATGTTAAAAATATGGACCTAGTGGATATCCAATAGTTCATGAGAGTTCATATATTTAATATCTATACTATGTAGTAAGTCAAAGTGGTGAAAGTGTTCTCTAGTTAACATAGTTAAAGATTAAGACCAAGTGAAGATCGAATGATGTGTGAGTGATCGTGTAGGAATGATCTAACAGAGCATGTTGATAAAGATAGAAAGAAATGCATGATATTTAACAACTAAGAAAAGGTACAGGATAAGTATCTAATGGTTAGTGTGTGTTTTTACATATTGATTGAATTACGAGCATTGATAGTTAAAGACCTGGTTGATCCATAGATATTGACAAAGTGCATTGAGTCAACATTATAAGGGTGCATGAGATGAGGTTAAACTGATAGAGGTTTAATGATTGAGTATTGGTGCCTATTCAGTAAATATTGGACAAGATAGATGGTGTGAGATTGATCAAAATTTGAGTGTACATGAGATGTGATCAAAGTGGTTGAAGTTTAACTATGAATATTGTCATTTAAATATTCAAATTTAACAAGGGAAAAAATAGTGTCTAGTCTTTGGACCATATATTCTAATAAAAGATTAAGTTTATATTGAATTAAAAATAAAATGTGTAGAGGAATTTAATGTTCATATGGAAATATGGATTTGAAGATCTGAAAGGGTGTGCAGATAAAGATATTGAGCTTCAAAGTTTCTTTTGGTTCTGTGCTTATTTTACAAGTGACCTAAGAAGAGTAATTGAACTTATGTAGATGTTGTTTGATGTTTCATGGTGAAAAGTATATTTATTAGTGTTGTACACTCCTTAAGGATTCTATGTTCGCATTATTAATGATTGAACAATCATATGATATATAAACAAAGGCTTAAAAGGTGTATGTTTGTTCGCTCATAAAGAATATATATACAAAGAAGTGTTATAGCCATTTACGCTTAAGCTAAAGGGTACTATGATGGTTTTTGGCACTTAAAGGAAAGCTATAGATCATAAAAAATGGGTTAATGATTTTTTAAGGTGTTCTTTTGTTTTTTTTTGTTCGAAGATGTATCAAAAAGGTAAATCAATCTCCAGAGGATGTAAAAGTGACTTAGGCCTATTTGAAAGTAGTTTATGCTTAAGTATGATCCATGTGAGATGCTTTAAGGGTGAATGAATGTACTATGGCTGATAACGATTATTTTTGACTTGATAATTCATGATTTCTCTATATATAGTGAAACCAAATGAGATGGTTTCTAGATTTTAGAGACTTGTATGTGTGTAAAATTGGAAAGTGAAGGAAAGGAGAGGAGGCCCAATTATTAGGTTGATGAGAAGAGAGGATTAAGGACTATGTGTATGATATGTAGGCCATTTTTTTATGATAGTATAGATTTATTTCAATTTAAAGTTGTGAAAAGATATATAAATGTGAATATTAGGACTGTTTGATTGAAGAAGGAAAGGGATCGTTACATGCCTATGTGAGAGGACTATTGGGGATAGAGAGTGTTTGTACATAGTTTATAAAATAGAGATCCATTATCAAGTATTGAAGACATCATTTATAAGGTGGAAGTGTTCAAAGGAGGGTATAAAGGACTTGGTCTTCCTTAGGTGAAGTTACTCCCTGTGAAATAGGTGTTTCACTAAATACCTTTAGTTAGGAGGATATGATCAAGGTTTATTGGTCTAAAAGAGCTGATCAATAACTTGTTTGTAATTTATTATAGGATAGTAATACATTTGTGTTTCATCCTTGATAGTGGGTTTTATTCCCTATGAAGGTTTCCCATAAGAACTATGTATTATGTGTTTGATCTTGTGCATGCATTGAATATATGAGCTCTCTTGTTAATGCTTCATGAGTAAGTTAATATATGCTAGTTGGTTAATATATGCTAGTTGGTTACTTGCATCCCCTATCCTTACATCCCCTATGCTTCATGATCTTGTGCATCCCCTATCCTAGAATGTGAAAAAATAACTTAATTCAAATATCCTAATGCTCAACCCCATATTCCTCAATGATAATGTGGAAAGAACCCATGTGTTGATCACTAGTCACTACATTATTCCCTTGAAACTTGGGAAGGTGGTTTGTTACATCATTCATGACTTCATTAGGAAAACCTTATATTTCATCAAATTTGATAGGCCTGAATCTATGAATTTGGATTGTAGGATGATCATTCTCATCTTGATCCCTATGCCTCATGATTGATTCAATGTTGGCTTCAAGATACAATGGAAGATGCCTAGGTGGGCGTGAGTGAGGTGGACTTAGTGGATCAAATGTAGGAGGAGATTAAATTGGTTGAGAAGGATCTAGATAATAAATGGAACTATATGGTTCTAAATTACTAGGAAAGCTATGGTAATATTCAATAATAGGAATTTAAATAAATAAAAGTTTAGGTGTACCTAAATATTGATAGTCAAAACACTCCTTAGAAGTTGAACTTTACCCTTTAATCAGTCTCCAAACTTTTCTCCTTATTCTTTGAGAATAATTAAGGGCAAGACAAGCTATTTTGATGAGTCACCTTTTAAAGATGACCCTAGTCCTTACAACTTTACAAACAATAAAACACTTAAAGTTAAACTTAAGATATTCAAAGAGGGCATTAATCTTATTTCAAACGAGATGATAAAGTTGGAGTCACCACTATAATCAAACTTCAAGAATATAATATTTGATGAATAGGTTGTGATAGATACTAAGAACATACTTTGCTAAAGATTATTTATGAGATAAAAGATACTACAAATTCAGATTTATGTTCAAAAGGGGAAATCACCTTCAAACATGACAAGTTAACAACCCTTTTTAATAAATGAAAAATAAGTCAATTTATCAAATCTTTCAAATTTTGGCACATACCCAATGGAGTGTTACAATGTTGACAACCAAGATAGTCAAATTAGACTCAAATAAGCTCAAATTTAAAAGAAAATGAGGTAATATGAATAAAATCTATCAAAAAATGAAACTGAGATTACTTGCATCAAATACAAGTAGAGAACTTGATAACATAGAATTTTTATAGCTCTTTATAAGAGTCCCCAATAACATGGGTAACAATAATTTGTTTGTTGATAGTGGTTCTAGTAGATTGATGGTTCCAAAATTTACACCTATTATGCTTAGCCCTACACACTTAAATAAAATTCCAAACATGGATGATAAACATGATGATATGTCATTGTATCTGAGGATAACACACAAATGGACTGAATATAAACAATGATTGGAAAGAACCAATAGAGGGTATGGTTAGTTCCCTACTACTTATGGATCTATGTGGAGCAAGGTAAGATAACCTAATGGGTAGTTTGATCACATAGAGGGATACATTAATTCAATCTCCATGGATATTTTGGGCATAAAGAACATTTTATCAAGGCATAACTATGTTTTCACACTCCACTTGGGAAGGGTTATCACACAGAATGAACAAATACAATAGGGTAGACAAAAGATACTAAAGATAAATGGGGATGTGATTTCAATTTTCATTTCCAAATAAAATTTTAACAACAGGGGGTCAAATGGAAGACTACAATGTTGGACTTTGAAGCACAAAATATAAACACATTTTAACTATGTAATTTTTATACATCTAGAGGCAAATAACACCTATAATATAATAGTTGTATTATTTGTAGGGTAGAATAGGGAAGGATGAGTTTGGTAGTAATAAAAAAGAGTGGTGTGATGGTGGTTTTAAAACATTATGGATTATTTTAAAATTTATGACATTAATCATTTTCAAGGATGGAAAAAAATTAAAATACAAGCTAAGGGGAACTACTAGGAGTGACTTGCTTCCATTTTTGCCAATACAATGAAAATACCCAAATGATTTGAAACCCTAGGCATACACTACAACTAAGATTTCTAATACTATTCCCGATTAAATCCATAAACTAGGGTGCCCTTAAGAGGTATTCAATAACACATTTCCAAATTACTATCTAGAAAGGGGTTTATAATCTAGATCTATGCTAAAAAGGACAACTAGTAATGAACATAAAACCATATATCTAATCAAAATAACTATTAAAATATATTACTGCATTTCATCAATAGGAAAGAGTAAAAGTAATAAGTATTTTCCATTACCTTGAAAGAAGATCCTACATACATCAATGTTTCAAAATGTCACCATGTGGACAAACATGGTGAGTTTGCTCCTTGTTGGATAGGGGATACATATTACAATGCTCTCAAAGCTTTTTAATGGATGTATAAATACAACTACCTTATCAAGAGAGATAAAATACACACACAACAATGGATCCTAATTTTTTTTAAAGAGACCAGACTTAGAAAAAACTAACAACCAACAATAACCTTATAAATGAGGACAAGCCCTCTTTTTATACAAATTTATAACCTGTTTATAATTCAAGAATATGTGTAATAATTTTCAATATTGTAAACTTGAAATCAACTTTCCAATTTCCACCAAGATGCTTCCAACTAGAATATGATCTTTTCCATGATTATAATCCTCATGTCTTTACAAGGAAAATGATTCTTGTAATTTCCTCTAGATGTAATGATGAATATTTTCAAACAAAACTTTTATTTATTGGTTGGAAATGCATTTTACTTGAGCTTAAAAGAGAATATTCATCTTGGGAGATAATCAAATCCGTGAACTTGTTGTGCAACTACATGTATATGCCTTTGATCATTCATTTTCTAAGATAAAAAATCATGTACAGCTACCCTTCCTCTTATGCATTCCAAAGAACAACTCTAGATCCATGGCCATTTGAAAAAATCTCATTGGAATGGCCTACCTTGATCTTGTAGACCTACAATATTTCTCCCATGGAGTTGTTTGAATAAGAAAAAATGAGAAATGGAAAGAAATCATATTTTTACCATTTTTCCTTTTACATGCCTTTCCACACTTTATTTTTTTCTACATTTGACTTTTAGGGTTTCCACAAAAAAATTTAATGCATAAATGCATTAATTTTCATTATTTTCCTTATGGTAAAATTTCATCCCATTTAAAAATTTTCACTTTCTTTGTTTGGTAGAAATATGGAACTCAACAACATATTTTTTACTTGAAAATTGGTAACCTCCAAATCACATTTGTAGTTTAATTCAAAAGCTCTTGCAGGGAGCTAAGAACTCCAAGTGCAAATTACAACTTGTAAATTTACAACTTGCAATTTGCAGTTGTGGTACCCCTAAAAATTTATTATAGGAAATTAGGAAATTCAAGTGTAAATTGTAACTTAAAAATCACAGTTAAAATTACCCTCAAAAGTTACCTTAGAGAAATGGGAACTTCAAGTGCAATTTTTAATTTTCACAAATGCAAAATTGTAATTGGATTGGATATTTTTGCTTTGAACTAAATCCTCATGTTTGACTAGCATTGACTAGTATGTTTTGGAGATCCAAGTGTAACTTACAATTTATAAATTTTCAAAAATACAAAATTGCATTATTATATGAAATCTCCTTGGATCTCCATTTGATTTTACTTTTTCCACTTGCTTTGATAGGTGGGATTGGGAGAGTTAACTATGCATTACAAATTGCACTTTGAAAACTTACATTTTGCAAGTTGTTTCCCATTTGGGAATTCCACCTAGTTTAGAAAAGCTCCTTATAGAAAATCCTTTTATACAAGTGAAATATTTATCTATTTGATGCCTCAACTAAAAAATCTATCTTTGTGCATAATGCATCTAAATTTGAAGGATTCACTAATGTAAATTTGTATTACTCTACTTTCATGGTCATTTCAAATAAAGAAAATCTCATCATGGAAAAACTATTACAATCCACCATTGTCAAATTACCGGTAGGACCTCCAATAATAGTTCCATTTGATTTTTGCTATCTCCATGTTTGCACCAATACCATTTCTAATGCTTATATCCTCATTTCATCCTTTCTCATTTTATTTGAAACATAGTCTTTACCTCTTAAGGACTCATTAAAGATTATTTATAAATGTTATTTTGAAATATAAATCCTTGATTTTGTATTCCCTTTGCTTTCATATTCGCTTAAATCTTGAAATTTCTTTCGATGGAACACATCTTGGTGGAGGTGAATATCAAACATTCACACTTGGGTTTGAACAATATGGATAAGATAAAGAAACACCCCCATTTCCAACCACATCAGATAACCCATCTTGATTCTTTACATGATTAAGATCCTTTATTGAGACATCCTCTTGAATATTATAAATGAGCCACCTACAGAGTCGATCAATGACAAATATAGAAGATTGTTTCCGGTTTCCACATAACCCACATCCATCATAAGAGAAACTATTCTTGATTTTTACAAATATAATAGGATACAATTATATTTTAAGAGTCAAATTAGTTATTTTTTCTATTATTTTAGCAACATGGCTGCTAAACTCATGTTAGGGTTTTCAAAGAATCTAAAGCATTACAACAATTAATATAAAAATCACCAGAGGAAGACATAAGCAACTAAGGATGTGAATTTGGAAATGGGGTGAGGGTGTATTGCATCAAAAATGGAGTAATGGAGGTTTATCCATTACAATTGCCATTAAGAATTTCAAATATTTAGAGATAATTCAAAATTGATAGCCTTTTTCAAATATCAATTTATTTTATAGCCACTTCAGCTCCATGTGGATCATGCTACCCATCAATGGCATCACTTGACTAGATCTATGAAGTGCATGTCATTTATGATATCTAAACATTTAAGGATTGAATATTTATCATAATTCCATGGACCTGAGAGCATTAGTATCACTTTACAATTTGTGAATTAGTTTTTCTCCACATAAAATTTTGTCATTCACTATTCATGTTGACTACTACAAGATTTAGAACTCGGGAAATAAATTGTAAGTTAACAACTTGCCAAATTACATCTCAACTCTAATTCTTTGCCATTCACCTTATACTAGGATCTAAAATTTTTCAAACAATTTACAACTTGCATTTTTGATAAGTACATTTTACAAATCTATTCCCCATCACATATTTCCATCAAGCTTTTAATCAACATTTATAATTTTTTTAATCTTAATTTTGACTACAAAGCTCCATTGTTCAACCTATGTAGGCCCATGGCTTTCCACATAGATAATTATTTTATGGCATTGAATCTAATATTCACTCAAAACCTAATTCCAATATAGCACCTATGCTTCAACACTAATGCTATTTTTTGGGATTTTGTAGGATCTAAGAATTGGCAAACAACTTGCAACTTGTACTTTTAACATGTGATTTTGGCATGTGATTTTCTCATAGAAATACCTGGTGGGATTTGTTATTTATTTTTCAACTCTATCAAACTTGCAAATTTACCTTCAAACTCTACCTTTTTCCACACATACTACTTTGAAAAATAAAAATTTAACTTTGTTTAATCTATTTGTCTTTCCATGTGGAAGGGTATTTTATGGCATGAAGCTAAGCTTCAAACCTATAGTTCCACATGGGCTTTAATATTATAAAAAAGGCCCAAAATTTATTTATGCAATTTTGGGTACTAAACAATTTTTACAAACTCATCTTAGATGGAATGATAACTTCATGCCATTCTCTATGTTTTATACTTCATACACCATTTTCACCAAGTTTCACACTAGATTGATACATTATTCTATTTTTATTTGTTTGAATTTATATTTAGTCCTTGAGATACATTCTTGAGTGCCCAAAAGGAACCTTGGATGTTTTATATTTTAGAGTTTCCAAGTGTCCTTCAATCCATCTTACATAGTTTTAATTACATCATACAATTTCAATCATAGATACATCTACTACATATGGGTAGTCAATGATGGATTCATAACTCACTTCAGTTATTGATCTACCTAAATAGGAGGTATTGGCAAGCCATTAGACCAATCGATCATATGATCCACCCAAAAATGGGGATTGAGAAATAAATTAAATCACTCTAAGATATTCACTAATTTGATCACTAATTATATACACACATAGAATGTCACTAAGTTTTTACATTGGTTCATGTACATAGTGAGGTGTATTTATTCCTTTCTTCTCTCTAGTATCTCTTTACTCAGTTTTGTCTTCGATTTTTATATCTATTAAATAAGGACCAGTTCATCCATGCTTCATTCATAGGATACATAATGGATGACATTTCACATACTCATAAACAAAATGAAGGGCTTTACCTCTTAGGTAAGTCTAGATACACTTATTTTTCCTTTATAGTAGTCATTTAACTTTTTTGTATTTATAGGATAAGATAGGGGGAAATCAAGTCATTTAAAATGTCACTTAAGTGTAATGAGTGTCACATGAGACCATTAATCCATATCTTTTCCCATGTTCCCACTAGCATCAACTCCAATGCTTGAGTCCTCATTCTATCCTTACTCACTTTATCTGAAACATAGTCTTTACCTCTTCAGTACTTGTTAAAGACTATTTGTGGATGTTGTTTTAAAATATGAATCCTTGATCTATATGCCATTTTTATTTCAAATTCTCTTGAATCTTTTCAATTTCTTTCCATGCAATATGTCTTAGTGGAGGTGAATCTCAAATATTCACACTTAGGTTTGAATAATATGGGTAGGATAAATAAACACCACCATTTCCAAGCACATCAGATAACCCATCTTGATTATATACATGATTAATATCCTTTATTGAGACAACCTCTTAAATATTCACAAATGATCCACATGAAGAGTCAATCAATGAAAAAGATAGTAGATTCTTTTCCTTTTCGGCATAGCCCACATCCATCAAAATAAAGATTATTCTTGATTTTACTATATCCAATAGGATACAATTGTCTTTTAAGATTTAAATTAGTTAATTTTTTTTTTATTTCATAAACATGTTATCTCATCTTAGGGTTTTTGAAGAAGTTGAAGCATTACACCTATGAATAGAATAATCACTAGAGGATGACATAGGCCACTAAGAATATGAATTTGGAAATGGGGTGAGAGTGTGTTGCACTGAAATTGGAGGAATGGAGTTGTATTTATGATCATCACCATAAAAACTTTAAAATCTTTGGTGCCAATTCAAAAATGACTACCTTTCTCTAATATCAATTTCTTATATTACCAATTTAACCGAATGTGGCTCATTATACCCATCAATGGCATCACTCAACCAAATTATGAAGTGCTTGTCCTTTATGATAGTTGGAAATTTTAATTATTGAGTATTTATCTTTAAGTTTTTGAGACTGGGAGATTCAAAAACACTTTATAATTTATGAATTTTCTTTTCTCCCCAAAAACATCTACCATTCACTATTCATGTTGACTGTTATAGGATGTAGAACTCAAGAGACAAGTTACAAGTTAGCAACTTACCAAATTACATCTCAACTCTAATTCTTTGACATTCACCTTCTATTTGCATCTCAAAAATTTCAAACAATTTGCAACTTGTATATTTGATAATTTCATCTTACAAATGTATTCCCCACCACATATTTCCATTGGGATTTTAAGTATCATTTATAATTTAGTTAAATTTCATTTTAACTACAAAGTTATACCATTTAACCTACTAAAGTAAATGACCTTCTACATAGAAAAGTATCATTATAATATTTACTCAAAACCTAATTATAACATGGCACCTATGCTTCCACATCGATGTCCTTTGCTAGGATTTTGTACGATCCAAGAATTGGAAAACAACTGGCAACTTGTATTTTTAACAAGTGCCTTTGACATGTGATTTTTCTATATGAATCTGTAATGGGATTTTATCTTTATTTTATAACTCGTTCAAACCTCAAAATTGACCTTCAAACTCCACCTTTTTACCACACATCCCCCTATGAAAAACAAAAATTTAACTCTTTTTTATCCATTTGTCTTTCCACATGGCAAAAGTCTTTTATGGCATGGAGTTGATCTTTAACCTTGCACTTTTGTGTGGGATTTAATATTATAACAAAGGCCCAAAATTACTTAGTAAAATTTTGGGTGCTAACACTAGCTCTCACCTAGGGATGCACACCCACTATAACTATGTAAAGAACTCTAGAACACAAGACCAAGTGCCAATGCATTGGGCCACATAGTCAATACTTGATAAATTATCTTCAATTTCATGACAAATACTTGTGGAAACTTAACAAAACAAGGTATACTAAAAAAAATAGATTAATTGAATCTAAAAACGAATACACAAAAAAAAAATGAAAGGAACTATACAAACAAGGCCCAAAGTAGAAGGGAAAAAAACAATAAAGAAAAACAAATATACACTATACAACATTATACACAGTTATGGACTCAGTATAAGAAGTGTTTTAGATTTTTGTCATTGACTAAAAAATCCAGTATTTCACCATCCAAGTCCCTCAACAAGAAAGTATGATCCCCAATCTTGCAATCAATGGAATAGAGGCCTATCCACAAGGCATTAAATTTTCCATTCTTGCCTTTCTCCTCATGCATATTATCCCATATTAAAACCAATTCACCTCCCCAAAAAATTCTTGGAATTACTTTCTTATTGAATATATCTTGAGTCTTTTCTTGAAATTGAGGTGTCTCTCATGAGCTTATCTTTTAATTTCATCAATGTCAACAATCTAGTTTAATCTACTTTCATAATGGTTGATCTACTCATCTTCCTCTAGTTGATACATGAATTGATAGGTTGGTAACTATAAAATCATATGGAAATTTACTTGGGCTCCATAAAAAAGATAAAAGGTGATTTTAATTATAGCTCTCTTAGGTGTGATCATGTCATCCCACATTGTAAAATTTATTTCTTCACCCCATTTCTTCTTGTTTTCTTCCATAGTTTGTCTAATGATTTTGAGCAAGTTCTTGTTATTAGATTCTGCTTGCCCATTCCCATGCAAGTTGTAATTGGAAGCATAAGTCAACATGATCCCATACTCTTTCCATAGTTCCATTAAAGGATTAGTTTTAAAACTTATGGTATTATTAATAACCACCTTAAAAGTCACACTAAATCTATGAATAATCTAATTTATCAAAAATTCCATAACTACTGATTCAACCCATTTTGTGAAGTAATTAGTTGCAATTATTATCTATCTATGTCCACCACTTGACAAAAAAATAATTTACCCAATGAAATCCATTCTCTATTGTCTAAATGGGCCTTCAATTATCATGGGATGTAAGGGAAAAAAATATAATATTTCAACCTTGCATCAAAGTGTTAAAATTTCTTGTATTTTCTAACTTTTTCAGCAAAATCATTGAACAAAAATGGCCACCAATAACTAGCTCTTAGAATTTTATGAGCTATGATTTTAGGTGTAAAGTGACCACCACATACTCCATTATAAAATTCCTTAATTAAATTGGTATTTTATTCTTCTATCAGGAATATTAGGAGAAACCCATCCATATTCTTCCATGTTAGTCCACTTTCAGTCAAGAGGCATTTTTGTGAAACAATTTTGAGAGTTCTTCATTGGTTATTATCAAAGTCAAGGGGATAATTCAAAAAATTTAAGTAGTAAACAATGTCCTTATACCATGGAGATATGATAACTTGACTCAAATAATTGTTAACATTAAAAGCTATATTGTTTACCACAATATATTACAAATTGGTCTCAACCATGAGATTAGAGAGACACATCCCTCTTACTAGCTTGGCAGTTTGAATATCCATGTCATACTCTTACAACTTGTTGACCCACCTAAATCTCTTATTGAATGTTTCAATTTGAGTAAAGATGTCCTTCACCATTGTATGTAGGTCATATGAAGCAATCTTTGAACTTTGAATGTAAGCCCTGAACATCTTAACAACCTCTAAGAGAGTGAAATCATGTTTTTCCATTATGGTGTAATTTAGTTTAGAACCTTGCATAAATTTGATAAATAAATATATGTTTTGCTAATGATATTATTCATTCTTTTAAAAAATAACATAAAAAAACTATTATGAGATCCAAAAGGAAATATTTTAAATGCTTTTGTGGAATCAAGACTAGCCAATACAGGGGCAAACATTAAGGATCTTTTGTTGTCATTGAATGTTTTCATGACCTCTTGGTCCCACTTGATGGTTTGGTCCATATTCAACATGGAAGTAATAGGAAAGTTAATATCTATAAAATTAGACACAAACGTCCTTATAAAGTTGATTTGTTAAAAGAGGGATTGGATTATCTTCTTGGACTATTGGATAGGCACTTTGTCAATGGCTTCTAATTGCTTGAGATCAATCATGACACCATCCTTAAACACTATATGTCCTAATAGCTTGATGTTTTTTACTCCAAAGGGACACTTCTTAGGATTGACTGAAATTCTAAACTCCCTACATCTAATAAACACTTTCTCTATATGTTTGAGGTGTTCCTTTCTATTCTTGGAGTACATGGTAATATCATTCTAAGACACAAATATGAACTTATCAATTAGCCCTGTAAATGTAACATCCATAACACAATGTAATTGTTCACCAACATTCATTAACCTAAAGGGTATCCTCATATAAACATATGTGCCCCAAGGCATTGTAAATATAGTCTTAGGTCTCTCAAATTATTTTAACACAAACCCTAAAAATTGTCTACATAGATAACATCTCTAATCCTGTAATACTCTGTAGTAGTTTATCCATATCAGGTAGGGTATAATTATCCTTCAAAAAATAATCACTCAAATTTTAGAAATACACACAAGCAAATTCCACCATTTTAATTCCATATAGGGACTAAGTTCACCACCCATGACAAGTATCTAATAGGGTGAATTACTCCACCATCCCTTAGCTTCTTTAACCCATCTCATATCTTGGTGGCCAAGATTAGGTTATTTGGTCTTTTTTATACCTGATAGGGTTGATATTAGGTTAAAATGGTATGACATGTTGAAATAAATATTTCCTATATGCTTTCAATTCAGAATAAAACCAAGATAAATAGTCCCAACACTTCTTTATCAGCTATGTAAGCTTATTTCTCAAATGCAATTAGGTGAGTACCTAACCAAATGTTCCTTGGATTATTTTGAGAACCCAATTTATACTTAGTCACATCTTTTGAGATAAATGAATATCTAGTTTTTATTCTATTTGTTCCATCAAAAGATGCTTCTAAACTTACCAATCCTCTATGGAGAGTGTTTTTCTTCAACTGAATAATGTCCTTTCCAAATTAGGTTTCCTTTTTGTCACAAACACAAACCATGGATTCTAAGTCTATGAGTTGATCATTGAATTTCACTTCACAATTTAGAAAGCTCTGAATCTATTCATCATCATCAAAAACTTGCCAATGATGAACACTATCTAAGATTAAAGGCCTAATAGGTACCTTTACTTGATACTAACAATGAGGGTTTATGTTTGTAATATCAAATTGAGCACCTAACCTTATGAGTCTATTAGCTTCTTCATTAAAAATTATATCATGGTAGTATATTTTGAATGAATCAAATAATTCAATCACATCGTAAACAACATTTTTATATTGTTTTAACCTTTTAATCATTGCATACATACTTTATCACTAGTTCATAATCACACTTTACAATCAAAATTATAATTCCATTTTAATGAAAAATTCATAAACTAAGAAAGAGTGCATCATACTTAGTATTATTTTTTATTCACTCAAAGGACAACTAAAAATAAAACATGAAGAATTTACCATTGGGGGTATAGAAGATAACCCTAGCTCCATTTTTTAAGACTAGAGCAAGCCTCGTCAAATGACATTTTCCAGACATCACCTTCACTATTAAACCCAAAATCAAGAACAATAGGCTATTCATCAACATCCATATTCCCAATGAAGTTACCCAACTTGACACCCATTTACAACACTTCATTCAAATCATGTTTTGAATCTTTAGTTATATACAACATCTTTGGTTCTATATGAAGTTTGAGCATCTTACCCACCAACAAAAAAGTGTCATAAGACAAGTCCATTTGCACACTTCCACCCATGATAGTATCCCATTTACATGATAATAGGATACCATACTTAGTTGAGTAGTCCACAACTACCATGTCCATATTTGAAAACTTATCTAGATGCATTGTCAACTGCACTACCAACCCTTTTACTTGTCTAATAACTAGTACCTCTCATGAGTCGATGGCATAAAAATTATCAAAATTTGATGTGATTTTCACTTTGATATCATTTAGGACACCTAAGGGAATCATGTTATAAGAAAATCTAGAATCAAAAATGAAATTTTAAACAATCAGATCATGAATTAGAAGGGTTGTGTAAAATGGATCCACATTCAGTTAACTTTCTACTAATCTTGTCCCCAAATAGACCTTTGAGGCTGGTTCAACAACCTTATCTGATTATTCATCATCTTCCAAGATTATTTGGAGTAAATTAATTTTTTTTCTATCTGAATTCATACCAAATTCTAAGTACTCAAATGCCCTCTTCCTATATTTAGGTATTCACAATAAATCAACTAGTGGCATAATGATCTTCATTTGGCTCAACACCTGATCCATATCACACACGCTATATTAGGGAAGAGAAGTATTAGGTGGAAGGAGGAAACACCTTTAGATAGAATACAATAACTTAAAGTATGAAGTGGAATATGTTAGGATTAAATTGCATGTTTTACAAGTCTTCAAGGGTGGGTTATTTCTAACATCACTCGCACCTTTAGGGATACTAGACAAAAAAAGGTAATCTATTATTAGTTGGAGCATCTCTTGGTTTAATAATTTAAGAAATAGGTGCTAGTTTGGATGAATTTGGGACTACAATAATTTTATTTAATTCCTTACTTGTATCCCTTATACTTGGATTTGTAGGGGTAGTGTCCTGAGGACCAACATCTTGTTTCCTACTTTTGAAGTTATATTCTTTCTTTTGGGAAACTACTACATTAATTAGAAAATTCCTATCCATCATTAAATAAATTCCCCCATAATATTTATTAATTATCATTAATCTTTAGGTATTTCATATGCTTTTGTCATATTAACATCATAAGTAAATTTGATAGTTGGGACACATACATTTTTTACTACACTCCAAAACTAATCAATAGTGGTAAAACTTAGAAATTATATGGAGTAAAACATTTAAATTTTAGAGACTTGATAGTCAACCATCAAAATATCATCATCATCATCATCATCAGACATAGACTCAGGATCATCCACATCTTCATCAATTAGTTAAGTAGTATCACATGGAGGATGGGGAAGGAAGCATTTATCACAGAAATCAATGCCTAAATCACAACTTAAAGCATTTACTTTGGTGTTTAATATATTAGGTAATTCATTCATATCCACTCAATTATGATTTATATTATCATGTGTAGGACTCTTCCCTCTATCATTATCTTTAATGTGGAAAGTAGGCCTCCCTTTTGTTTGATTGATATTATGAGCTCTCTCCTAACTTGTAGATGCATGAGGTAGCCCCTTCTTAGATCTAATCAACTTGTAAGACATCTCTTTGATAGATAAGGCCAAAATATTAATAGTATCCTCAAGGTTGGTTGTCTTAGTGGATTGCATTTTTCAAGATTAACTAATTTTACATTAGCCCACATGTTTAAAGGCTTTCTTACATATTTTATGTTGTTTTTAATTTGGATGGCCATATTGAATGCAAATCAAACGTTAGTGGGATCCTTATCCCTCAAGTAATACATATCCTTCTTATCAAATACATCACATTATTTAATCAAGGATGAAGTGTCACTAGGATTGATGTTCTTAGGAAGCCTCATCATAGACTTATTCAACCATGTATTAAAATTATGCACACACTCATCATGGTTTTTTTTGGTGTTTTCAAATTATGCCAAGAAAAACTTAGGATCAATCTTATCACCATACACAATTTTGAGAACATTCTTCATTATTTACCATGAATCAATGCATCCACGATGAAGGGAATTGAACCACTCACAAGCATATTATTCCAATGTGTGCACAAATAAATTAATGTAAAAATACTCATTGTCAACCTCATAATCATCATTTATAATGTGGAATGTCCTCGAGTTTTGATCTCTAATAATTACATTATTCCCTTGAAACTTGGGAAGGTGATTCCTTACTTCATTTGGGACTTCATTAAGATAACCTTCCATTTCATCAAAAATGATAGGATTAAACCTAAGAATGTAGAATCCAGGATGCTCATTGTAATCTTGATCCATATTTCTCATGATTTTTTCAATGGTGGGTTTAAGAGCCAATGGAAAAAGGCTATGAGGGGGTGAGTGAGGTGTACATGGTGGATCAAACATAAGAGGGTATTCAATTGGTCAAGAAGGATATAGATAGTAAATGGAACTATATGGTCCTAAATTACTACGAGAGCTATGGTAATATTATATAAAAGGAAGTTAAATAAAAAAAAGTTTAGGTGTACTAGAATATTGATATTCAAAACACTCCATAGCAATTGAAATTTTCGCTTCAATTCACCTCCAAAGTTTTCTCCTTATTCTTTGATGAATACTTAAGGGTGAGATAAGCTATTTTGATGAGTCACCTTTGAAGGATGACCTCTATCCTTATATATTTACAAACAAGAAAACACTTGAAGCTAAAATTAATATATTCAAAGTGGGCACTAATCTTCTTTGAAACTAGATGATAAAGTTGGATTCACCACTAGAATCAAACTTCTAGAATATAACATTTTAGAAATAGGTTGTGATACATATTGAAAACATACTTTGCTAAATATTATTGATGAGATAAAAATTAAAGATACTATAAATTAATATTTATGTTCAAAATGGGAAACCACCTTGCAACTTGAAAAGTTAACAACCCTTTTCAAGAAACATAATAGAAGTCAATTTATCAAATCTTTCATGTTTTCGCACATCCTCAATGAAGTGTTGTGGTGTTGATGGACAAGATAGTTGAATCATACTCAAATAAACTTCAATTTAAAAAAAATGAGCTAATATGAATTAATATTATCTAAAAATTCAAGTGAGATTACTTGTATGAAATATAGGTAAAGAACTTAAAAACCTAAAATTTTTACAGCTCTCTACATGTATCCCCTGATAATGATGTAACAAGAATTTATTCCCTGATAATGATGTTAGTAGAGTGATGGTTCCCATTTTTACACTCTTATGCTAAGCCCTACATAATTGAATAAAAATTCAAATGTGGATGATAAACTCATCGATATGTCATTATCTTTGGGGAAGGGTTTAACACACATATGGACTGAACACAAACAATGACTGGAAAGCATCGACAAAAGGCATGGTTAGCTCCTTGCTACTTCTGGATCTACCTAAACTAAGGTAAGATGACCTAAGGGGTATTTTAATCACATAAAGAGATACTAAAATTCAATCTCCATGCAGATTTTTGGTAGAAAAAACAAATTTGACCAGGGAATAACCAAGTTTGCACTCTTCATTAGGGAAGGGTTATCACACAGAATGAACAAATATACTAGGATAGATAAAATAGATGGGGATGTGATTATAACCTTCATTTATAATATAAATTTCAATATCAAGGGGTTAAATGGAAGACTAAAATGCTAGGGTTTAAAGTACAAAATATAGACACATTTTAAGTATGCAATTTTTATGCATCTGTAGGCAAATAAAATTTATAATACATAACAACTATATTATTTATAGGGTAGAATAGGGTAGGATGATCTTGGTAGTTATAAAAAAGAGTGGTGTGCTGGTGGTTTTTGAAAAATAGGGATTCTTTCAACATTCATGAAATTACTCATTTTTTAAGATGTAGAAAAATTGAAGACTACTTGGAATGATTTTCATATTGATGCTAATACAATGAAAATACCCACTTTATTATTGAATCCCTAATCATAAACTAAAACTATAATTTCAAATACTTTTTCCTATTAAATTCGTTAATCTAGGGTATCAAAACACATTTCCAAATCACTATGCAGAAAGGGGTTTATAACCTAGATCTATGCCCAAAATGATAACCAGTAATGAAAATAAAACTAGATATCCAATCAACAAAACTTGTAAATTGAATTATTGCATTTCATCAATAGGAAATATTACAATCAAAAAATATTTTCCAATATTAAAATATTACATACATCAATGTTTTAAAATGTTACCATGGGGACAAGCATGGTGAGTTTTCTCCTTGTTGGATAGGGGAGACATATTATAATGCTCTTAGAGTTGGCTAATGGATGTAAAACTAAAACCACCTTAGAAAGAGAGACACAATGCACACACAACAATGGATCAATTTTTTTCTGAATATCCTAGACTTAATACAAAATAACAACCAAAAACACCCTCAAAAAAGAGGACAAACCCTCTTTTATAGAAATTTCTAACCATTTTTAAATTTAGGAATTTGTGTTGTAATTTGAAATATTACAAACTTGTTATCATCCCTCTAATTTACACCAAGATGATTCCATCTATAATATTCTCTTTTTCACACATGGAATCTTCATGTCTTTGCAAAGAAAATGATTCATTTATCTAACTCTCCATGTAATGATGTGGATTTTCAAAAAAACCTTTGATTTCTTGGATGGAAATTCATTTTAATTGATCTTGAAAGAGAATATTCATTTTGGAAGCCAAACAATCCCTTTATGTTGTTGTTGAACTACCTATATATGACTTTGACCACTCATTTTCCTAGTTGGAAACTCCTTAACAACTACCCTTCCTCTTATGCATGCCAAATAACAACGCTTGCCTTGTGATGATTGTATTGAGAACACATCAGATCTATGGCCTTTTGAAAAAATCTCATTGGAATAGCTTACCTTGATCTTGTAGACCTATAATATTTATCTTATGGAGTTGTTCAAATAAGGAAAATATGAGAAATGGAAAGACATAGCATATTTTTACCTTTTGGCCTTTTAAATGCCTTTCCACACTTTGTATTTTTCCATATTTGACTTTTATGGTTACCACTAATTTTTTTAACACATATATTCATTAATTTTAATTTTTAGCCTTATGGGGAAATTTGGGTCCCACTTATAATTTTGCACTTTCTTTGTTTGGGGGAAATTTGGGACTTAGCAACACATTTGCAACTTGAAAACTTATAACTTGTAATTCACAGTTGTAATTCCCTTCAAAAGTTCCTATAGGGAACTAGGAACTCCAAGTGCAAATTACAACTTTTAATTTTTAGTTGTAATTCCCTTGAAAAGTTCCTACAAGGAACTGGGAACTCCAAGTGAAAATTACAACTTACAAGTTATAGTTACAATTCCCCACAAAATTTACCTTAGTGAAATGGAAATTTCAAGTGTAATTTTTAATTTACACAAATGCAAAATTATAATTAGCTTGTAAATATCCACTTTGAACTAGAACTTCATGCTTAACTGGTGTTGACTAGAAGGTTTGGGAGATCCAAGTGCAATTTGCAATTTTCACATGTTCAAAAATAAAAAATTGTATTATTCCATGAAATCTTCTTGGAACTCCATTTGATTTGACTTTTCCCTCTCTTTTTTACCAATGGGATTGGGAGAGTTGAGTGAATATTTCAACTTGCACTTTGAAAACTTTAATTTTATGAGCTATTTTACCACTTAGGGATTCTACCTGGTTTAGCCAAGCTCCTTCTAGAAAACCATTTTCTAGAAGCCAAATATTTCTCTATTTGATGCCTTAACTCAAAAATCTATCTTTGTGCATAATGAATCTAAGTTTGAAGCATTCACCAATGTAAATATGTACTACTTTGATTTCATGGTTATTTCAAATAAACAATATCCCATTATGGAAAAATTAGTACAAGCCACCATTGTCAAATTACCTAAAAGACCTCCAATAATGGTCCCATTGATTCCTAGATCATCCAAATTGGGTGCCATTTGATTTTTATTATCTCCATGTTCCCACCAACATCTTCTCCAATGTTTGTGTCCTCATTTTTTCCTTGTTCATTTTATCTGAAACATAGTCTTTACCTCTTAAAGACTCATTAAAGATTGTTTGTGGATGTTGTTTTGAAATGCAAATCCTTGATCCACATGCCCTTTTGATTTCATATTATCTTAAATCTTGAAATTTCTTTCCAAGGAACATATCCTTCTAGATGTGAATATTGAACATTCATTCTTGGGTTTGAACAATATGGATAGGTTAAAGAAATGCCCCCATATCCAAGGACATTAGATAACCCATCTTGATTATTTACACGATCAAAATCCTTTATTGAGATGTCCTCTTGAATATTAAAAAATGAGCCACCTGTAGAGTTGATCAATGACAAATATGATAGATTCTTTTCCTTTTTCACATAACCCAAATCCATCAGAAGAGAAATTATTTCTGATTTTTTTAGATCTAATACAAGACAATTATATTTTAAGAGTCAATTAGTTAATTTTGTAGGTATTTTAACACTATATTCTCTCATCTTAGTGTTTTTGAAGAATCTAAATGATCTAAGAGGATCGATATACTTTTTCAAAATGAAGCCATCAAATTGTATATTGATCATTGGCACAACATAGTGTTGATGTAGGAAATTGCACCCTTGGTAGGAGGCCGAGCTCCTGCCTTCTCCTCACAACTATAGAAACTCCCCTCTCACCTGTGGGACTGGTGAAGCTGGAGGGGAGAGTCTCTAGATAAGGGATAGCTCCCTTTGATTCATTGTGTTTGTTCCAATAAGTGCTAACACATACATATATAGGTATATAAAGGGGGGGGGTGAAAAGGGAGAGAGATGCAGGAAGACAAACTACTCTAAAGAGGTGTTGCACCAAAATAAAGATGACCTTCTCACATCCACTCTTGAAATTAGACAAATGCATACATAGACTTCACACTTGGCAAAAGGACCAAGCTGTTAGAAATTAGTAGGGAGGCTTTCATGAAAACCCTAAAAATAGAGATTCACCAAGGTGCTGTGAAATGCACACTATAAGTAACTTCTTCTGCTCCTGCACTTCCAAATAAAGCTCTTCTCCTGTCAGCTACAGAGATGGCACCTTGCAGATAAAAATTATGCTAGTGTTGGACCTATGAAATCATCAAGAAATAATGACTGAACACAAAACAAAGACTCAAGACATACTCAGATATATCTATCCAAGATAGAGGTAAAAAATTGCGTTTATTGATTTAGGTGGAAATTTTGCCAGGGCTATGCCTTACAAATGTGGAAGATCATTTTTAACAAATGACAAGTATTTCAATATATAGGAGAAGCAAGGAGGCTCATTTGGCACTCCTTTTTTACAAGTGGCCTATTTCATCCTTTCATTGGGAAGAGGAAAACACTATTGCCAATGTCATCTTTCTAGAAGAAGACTACTGGAACCATGTTGTATAATCTCTGAATTTGACTTTGGCATTCAAGAATTAATGTGAAAAGAGGTTGTGCCTCTTCTCTACCAATAGATTGAGATTTATCCCCTTTTTTAAATGGACAGGCCATGTCATTTACTATTCACACCATTTGGGGATTATCGGGCAATAAATCACCTTCCCCTTGCCACTTGGACTACTTCATCTCCTTATCTTTTCATCTTGTCCTTTTCTCAATTTTGTCTCTTCTAGTTCCTTCGGCCCTTGGGGGTGAACATTCTAGCAGGTCACTACATTCTAGGCTTTCCTTAGCACTCTCTTAGTTGAAAACAAATGGCCATTTCATTTCATGAAAGTTGATGTTCACGTGATCATCATTGGTTGAAAACCAACGACTAACTTGCTCTGTTAAACTTGACATCCTAAGGGACATCTTTGTCCCTTTACTGGCTTCTCTATGGCTTGCTTCCTCTTGGCACCCCTCCAACTTTGCTTAGTGCCCCTTTGTATTTGGGCCAAAAGTTCCCCACAAGGGCATCTACCCTTTGGGGTCCTTTGGTGGGTCATTTTGTGCCTTCGGATGTTTTCTTGGGTCCTGCAGACTGTTCATTACTTTATATATTTTCCATGGGCTTTTGTCTGCAGACATTTTCCCATGGAAAAAAGTCTACAACAATTCTGCTTGGGTTTGTGCTTTGTTTAGAATTATGCCCAAATTCCTTCAGACTTTTTTTCTGAAGGAATTCCTTCAAGCAAAAAGTTTGAAGGAATTTAGGACTTAGTCAATTTTGACAAAATAGAACATTGAACTTTGAACAAAACTAAACTTACCTAGGTCCTTTTCTTTTTGAAGTGCCTACCCTCTGCTAGGGCACTTTAACTTGAAGACTCCCCTTTAGCCAAGGACATACCCTTGAACCAAGCTAGTTGAACCAAAAAGTTTCAATAGTTCAATGGTTCAACCATTGCGCATTGATGAAATTGAACTGAGCTGACTGTTTGAACTAGGCTGATGAACCAAGTGTTTAACCAAGCCATTAAACCAAAATTGGTTCAATAATTCAATGGTTTAACCATTGCACACTGATCAACTTGAACTGAGCTGACTATTTGAACTAGGCCAATGAACCATGTGCCATTGACCTATTGAACCAAACCAAAGAGTTGAACCTTAAGCATTGATCCATCATGTTGAACCAAAAGATTGAACAATCTGCTTTGAACCATGTCCATTGAACTAAGCTGTTGAACTAAAAATGGTTCAACGGTTTAATGCTTGGTAATGTTAAACTTGAAGATGGACCCTTTGAACCAAAGGCCATTGAACCACTTGAACCAAGCCATGAATCGTACTTATTAAAATCATGCAACCTAAAGATGACTGGCATTAAATAGCAAGGGAAGAAGGTGACCAAAATTTTGCCTGTGGGCAAAATTGGTCAACAGATTGGTGACTCAAAGGCAAAGCATGCCTGTTATGCTTAGAACCTAGTTGCCTTAAAAATCCATTAGACACGGAGTCATATTGTAGCTATGAAAGAGTTAGCAATAGCCCCAAATATCTAAGAATCAAACATGAAGCCTTTTACCCAACATGCAAAGGGAAACACACAAGGCTAAAAACACTACTTGTGCAACTACACTTAGGGAAAATAAGGAAAGAAAATTGAAAGAAAACTACTATATACATCTAACCAAGAATGTTCACCTCCCTCTTAGATCAAAAGGAAAATTTCTTAAGTCACCTTCCTAGCAAGAAGACTTATGGTGCCAAGCAAGTAGCTGAATGAAAAAGAGAGTTGGTGACTTGCTCTTCCTGCCTATCACCTGGTTTGGCTAGAGTCTAAGTGGATCAGAATCCAACATGCTTCTGACATATATGTACTCTATTTGTCCTTGGAAGCCTGTTGAATGCTGGTCCTTTATATTGGTGTTCTTCACCAAGAAATCAATGGCTACTGGCTCATCACCATAAGCCCTTTGATCTGCACATTCCTTCTACAATGTATCATGGTCTGACTTGTTTCCTTCTACCTCATTGAAAATCCTATCAGACTCATCCTCTGCTTCCTCTTGGACTTCTTGAAGAAGTGTGACTATGGTGATGTCTGAAATGGAATCACAAATTGATTGCTCATCCCACAAAACATCACCTCTTTCTTCAAAAATCTCTTCTTCAAGGTGTTCCCCTAAGAAGACAAACCTCTCCTTTCTTTCCTCCAACTTAGGCTCCTCATCGTAGTCATCCTCATCATCAAAATAGTAAGGAAGTTTATCAAACAGAGGGGAAGAGAGCTCACCATGCATGTGCTCCTCCTCATATTACTAGAACATTTGCATATATGCAAGACCTGCATTTTTTCCACTGTTGATAAGGTCTTCACAAGAAGCATCAATGATGATTCTATCTTCATTATCGCCCATGATATCCCCCTAAAGAACTACAAATTGGATCTTCTGCTCCTCACCTACCTCTTGCAAAATAGGTTACTCCTTGAGAAGGGGTGAAGTGGAAAAAACATGTGGAAAAGGAGGCAGTCCTTCAGTTAGAATTGAATGATTCTCCTCTTTCCACTTGATCAACACTTCATCAATATCAGGTGTGGCCTGATAGCTCTCTTAGAGGTGTGTGGATGGGTTGGGTTCATACAGGTCCACCACACGTTGGTTGAACAATCTCGTTTGGGACTCTAACTCTGTAATTTTCCTAACTATATTTTCTTGAAGGAGCCTTTCTTGGAGATCACTAGCATGATCCTCTTCAAAGCTCTGGGTTGGTTCCTGGCAATCCTTCCTCTAACTCGGAATCTACACATCACATTGAAAAACTTGGGGAGGCTGAGGAATGCAAGGAAGAGACTGTTGATGCACTAGAAGAGTCTCTAGAAGAGGGACATGCTGGCTGGTGGTACTTCCCCAAATGGAAGATTCATCATCTAAGGAGTTTAGAATGTTTATCTCCATGGCAGGTTGTTCTGATGCCCTCTGGTGTTCGAAAACTAGGCACACAGGATTGAGAGTGAATGTATTTGATGAGCTAGAGTGAGCAAGTGCTATTTGATAGAAAGGATTTGGTGTAAAAGAGGGGGATTTATTCAAAATAAGAAGTGGTGTGAAAGGCTAACTGCCTTGTAAAAATGGATTTCTCCATTTTTCTACCTCCTTCGCTATGGATTGCAAGGCTTGTGCTTGCTTAAACAAACACTCCTCTTTATACATCAGCTCCTATTGATACCCATACTACTCCTCCAGTCTATCAATCTCCATTGTCTACCTCTCAAACTACAGTGCCATTTCCCTTATCATTGTAGGGTAACTAGGAGAGGTGCTTGAGGTGATTCTCTAAAAATTTTGAGTCTGATCGAAGTACTATGAAGGAACACAAGACCAATGATTCTCTATAAAAGAATTATACATATAAAAAATGATTTATGAATGGCACCAGGCTGCTTAACCAGTAGATTCAACTCAGAGTTGCCATTGGTATTTGATGCAAAGCCTCCAAAGGTTGGTTGGTTGAAGAACACACCAAAAATTCTTCAACTCTTTGGATAAAAGCTACCCTAGTTGGTCCCATCAGGTGTGCCAAAACTGTTGACATAGGAAATTGCACCCTTTGCAGGAGGCCGACCTCCTACCTTCTCCTCACAACTATGGAAACTCTCCTCTCACCTATGGGACTAGTGAAGTTGGAGGGGAGAGTCTCTAGAAAAGGGCTAGCTCCCTTTGATGCATCGTGTTTGTTCTAGCATGTGCTAACACATACATATATAGGTATATAAAGGGGGGGTGAAAAGGGAGAGAGATGTAGGAAAACAAACTAATCTAAAGAGGTGATGCACCAAAATAAAGTCAACCTTCTCACATCCACTCTTGAAATTAGACAAATGCATACATACACTTCACACTTGATAGAAGGACCACGCTGCTAGAAACTGGTAGGGAGGCTTTCATGAAAACCCAAAAAATAGAGATTCACCAAGGTGTTGTGAAATGCTCACTATAACTTCTTCTACTCCTACACTTCCAAATACATCTCTTCTCCTGTTAGCTACAGAGATGACACCTTCTAGATAATAGGTATGCTGGTGTTGAACTTGTGAAAGCATCAAGAAACAATGACTGAACACAAAACAAACACTCAAGACATACTTGAATATATCTATCCAAGATAGAGGTAAAAAATTGTGTTTATTGGTTTAGGTGGAAATTTTTCTAGGGCTACACCTTACAAATGTGGAAGATCCTTTTTTATAAATGACAAGTCTTTCAATATATAGGATAAGCAAGGAGGCTCATTTGGCACTCCTTTTCTACAAGTGGCCTATTTCATCCTTTCATTGGGAAGAGGAAAACACTGTTGCTGATGTCATCTTTCTAGAAGAGGCCTACAAGAGCCATGTTGTATAATCACCAAATTTGACTTTCCCATTCAAGCATTAATGTGAAACATAGGCTATGCCTCTTCTCTACCAATAGATTGAGATTTGTCGCCTTTTTTAAATGCACGGGCCATGCCATTTACTATTTTCACCATTTAGGGATTATCAAGTAATAAATCACCTTCCACTTGCCACTAGGACTGCTTCGTCTCCTTGCTATCTTGTCGCCTTGTCCTTTTCTCAATTTTGTCTCTTCTGGCTCCTTCAGCCCTTGGCGGTGAACATTCTAGTGGGTTGCTACATTTTGGGCTTTCCTTAGCACTCTCTTAGTTGAAAACAAATGGACATTTTGTTTCATGAAAGTTGACTTTCACATGGCTGTCATTGGTTGAAAACCAATGGCTAACTTGCTCTATTAAACTTGACATCCTCTGGGACATCTTTGTCCCTTTACTAGCTTATCTGCAGCTTGCTTCCTCTTGGCACCCCTCTGACTTTACTTAGTGCCCCTTTGTATTTGGGCCAGAAGTTCCCCGTAAGGGCATCTACCCTTTAGGGTCCTTCAGTGGGTCATTTTGTGCCTTCAGATGTTTTCTCGGGTCCCACAGACTGTCCATTGCTTTATATATTTTCTATGGGTTTTTGTCCCCAGACATTTTCTCGTGGACAAAAAGTCTGCATAAATTCTACCTGAGTCTGTGCTTTATTTAGAACTATGCCTGAATTCCTTTAGACTTTTTGTTTGAAGGAATTTTTTTGGGCAAAAAGTCCAAGGGAATTCAAGACTTAATCAATTTTGACAAAATTGAACTTTAAACTTTGAACAAAACTGAACTTACCTAGGTCCTTTTCTTTTTGAAGTGTCTGCCCTCCGCTAGGGCACTTGAACTTGAAGACTCCCCTTTGGTTAAGGACATACCCTTGAACCAAGCTAATTAAACCTAAAAGGTTCAATGGTTCAATGGTTCAACCATTGTGCACCGATGAACTTGAACTGAGTTGACGGTTTGAACTAGGCCAATGAACCAAGTGTTGAATCAAGCCATTGAACTAAAATTGGTTTAATGATTCAATGGTTCAACCATTACACACTGATCAACTTGAACTAAGCTGACTACTTGAAATAGGCTGATGAACCAAGTGTCGTTGACCCATTGAACCAAACTAAAGCGTTAAACCTTAAGCATTGAACCACCACATTGAACCAAAAGATTGAACCATCTGCTTTGAACCATGTTCATTGAACCAAGCCATTAAACTAAAAATGGTTCAATAGTTCAATGGTTCAATGCTTGGTAATGTTGAACTTGATGATGGACCCTTTGAACCAAAGGTCATTGAACCACTTGAACCAGGCCATGAATCGGACTTATTGAACTCGTGCAACCTGAAGATGATTGGCATTAAATTGCAGGGGAAGAAGGTGACCAAAATTTTTCCTGTGGGCAAAATTGGTCAACACATAGAGCTCATCGAGTGATTTTTGGCATAATTTTAACATGTTTATTTTGAGCCTATATGTGCAAGATATCAGACATTAAATTTGCCATATTAAACATGTCAAAAAGGTGACACAGGGTGATGTGGCATAATTCTAGTGGAGCAATAGTGCTATAACACATGGTAATGAGTTAGCATAAAAAATTGGGTTTGGGTTATAATTCACTTTTGATTGACGTAAAAGGCTATCTATGGGGACCATAGTTGGTAGAGTCTATTTTTGTCTTAGAGGGGGATCCTACCACTAATAGAGAATCTAGTTGGACATCAACAAGTGTTTAATTTAGAGTGGTCCACATGGTGGGTCATCAATCCACCACATGGATTTCCATGAATATAATATTCCATGGTCAAATTTTATTAATAGTCACCTATTAACTATATATTGATGTAATTATTTATCATTCCCAAAGACCATCAAATGTTCCATACCAGAAAAACATTCTAATTTACCACATAAACCACTTGCCACATGTCAAAACCATACCAAGTCCAAACAACATGCCATGTTTTCCACGTTCAATGCCAAGACTAAATCATACTCCAAATGCCAATGTCTTCATATTATCCCCATCATGAACTATGCATTTTTAAGGCATTCACAAACCATGAACTTCATGGTATTTCAACACAAAAAATTACACCCACTTTACCAATGTTGGATAATTAGTTAAGATTAACACCTAATGCCATGCCATAGGACTCAAACCTAGGCATTTTGGGTAAAATGATAATGTTCCCACTACTGCACCCATGGACCAAAACACTATATAAAATGCTTAAACTTGCAATTTATGATATGCTATTTCATGAAGACCTTAAGGGTGCTATAAAGCCATAGAGAGATTTTTAAAAGCCTAAAACTATATAATTTTGGTTTGAGAGTATCTCTTCAATAGAGTAAAGTCTATAAAGATTATTTTGAATAATTTAATTAATTGTAAGCCATTTTGTGACAATTTAAATAAGAGTGATCGTCATTAGAGTAGATATAGAGATGCAGGCCATTGTGTTGAACTTTGTTATCAAATCGAGTGTGGTATTTCTATTGATTTTGCTTATATTATTCTTTACACTTGTATATTTTAGTCAATGTGAATTTTTAAAATTTAATTATCATTTAAAATCTTAATTTTTATTAAATCATGAATTCAAGGTTTTGATCCATTATTAAAGTGTGTTTTCCACTGCTATGACACTTGATCATATTTTTAGTATCAAAGCAAAAATTTTCATTTAGTCATGTGGAATGCTAGTTTATGTTAATAAGGTTGAGGTCTAGGTGGGGTGAAGGAGAATTGGTCAAGTATAATATAGATGTTTTATCAAGATGTATTGTGGGAATGGGAGATGACTTAAAATCTAAATTAGATTTTTAATAGGCCTTCTTGGAAATGAAGGATATGGTCGATGAGATTTACCATGAAAGATGAAGGAAAATAGAACATGATGAAGGTGGTAAAATTTTTGAGAAACCTTCCTCTTCTTTGAATTATGGTAAAGATAAAAAATATTTTAAATCTCTTCCTTCACTAAATCTATATATTGAGTATGAATTGTTGATGTTTAATGGTGATATTAATGTAAAAAGCTAGATAATTAGATAAAGAAAATTAAAGTATATTGTAGAGTCTAGAAGAATGTAGATGATGAGGCCAAAATTCACTTGGCTACTCTTTGAATGGGAGGCATGAATCTCATCTGGTAGGAGAGTAAGTTGAATAAAAATGAGCTTAACATAGCTAACTCAATTTTTGCTCAGAGTGAATTTGTTGACGAACATAAAAAGCAATTTTGTCCTTTAGGCTATTTGTAATAAGATATGATGGATTGGCAATCTTTTCGATAAACTAAAGGCTAAAGTGTTCAAGAATATACACAAGAATTTAGGAAAAAGGTTTTATTTTTTAATATTCCTATTTAGACATAGGAAATACTACTTAATTACATAGATGGGTTGCATAGTTACTTAAAACACTTGATTCTTGTTATCAATCCCACTAATTTAGTTGAAACATGTGTTAAATACATTCACTTAGAGGCTAGATAAAAATAGACAAAAGAATCTTTTCCTAAAGTTAGAATTAATCAATCTGATGTTAAGCATTCTAAAGGGAAAAGTTTTAGAAAGCGTAAACAAAAGTCCAATGTTACTATTCACAAAAAAGAGGGTAACCATATTTAAATCATTGAAATAAAAATTATGATGAGTCTAAGTGTTAGAAATTAAATCCTAAGTTAATACCTAACATGCTTTAGAATAAGAATAAGAGAACTAATGCTATGGTTCTAGATCTATGTTCAAACTCAAGAGATGAAACAAATATCACAACCATAAGTATACAAAAATTTTCTTCTCTTTTTATTTCTATCACTAAGTCATCTAATGTTGCTTCCTCTTCAAAATAGAAATTAGTTCATGATGATAAGAAAATAAATGAGTTGTTCCACATTAGGTTTGTTGCAAAACATATCAATATTGACACTCTATTTGATAGTGGATCATAGGAAAAAATAATTTCTAAGGAGATTGTTAAAAGGTTAGGCTTACAAACCAAACCCCATCTAAAACCTCATCCACTTAGTTGGATGTTTGATGATGCAAATATGTAAGGAACCAAAACCTTTAGATTGAAATTTTCCATCACATCTAAGTTCATGAATGAGGTTGATCTAAATGTAGTCCCTCTAGACATATGTAGGATTGTTTGAGGAAAACCTTATCTTTATGATAGAAAAGCAATCTTATATAGGTAGGAGCATAAGTAATTTCTTGTTAAGGATGGCATTAAATATATAGTTAGAGCACATCACATCAAGATGAGTCTTTCCTTAGAAACAATAGGGCAAATGAACAGACTAGTCAATTCAAGAAAGAATTTTTTTCTCATGTTGTTTAAGTCTAAGGAAAAATAATATTCCCAAGCTATGGAAAATTGTGATCCTAGACATAAGAAAGAATTGGTTGAAATCATTTCTAGTTATGATGATGTGTTTCAATATTGGTTAACCCCTAAAAGTGGAGTTCAACATGAAATTTAGTTATTACAGGATTGTTCTCTTCCTAACATTGGCATGTATAGGTTATCAGTGGTAGAAAATGAGTAAATCAAAAAGTAGGGAATCAAACTTTTAAAAAAGGGTGTTATTCATCCTAGTACATCTCATGTTGGTTTGCCTATCATTTTGGTGCCATTGAAAGATATCACATGGTGAATGTGTGTTAATTTATGTGCTTTAAAAAAAATTAGTATTAATAACTATTACCCTCTTCCTCATATTGATGATTTCCTAGATTAGTTAAGAAATCTTATTTATTTCATGAATTTAGACTTGAAACGTGGTTATCATTAAGTTATAATCAATGGTGATGATATTTGGAAAACTAGTTTTAAGAAAAAATAGGGACTATTTGAATAGATTGTCATGCCTTTTAGGTTATGAAATGCATTGTCTAAATTCATGTGTTTGATGAATTTTTTATAGTCTACTTAGATAATATTTTGATCTTTTGTCAATCTTGGGAAGATCATGTGATTCGTATTAGGAAATTCATGGATGCATTGAGAATGGAAAAAAATTATTTCAAATTTTCTAAATGTGAATTTGGCAAGACCTCTTTGGTTTATTTGGGTTATATTGTAGGACATGGTGAGTTGAAAATTGATCCTAAAAAATTGGAGGTTATAGTTAAATGGCCTAAACCCAATAATGCAATTGAGGTTAGAAGTTTTCTTGGTGCAGTACAATATTAGAGAAAATTCATTATAAATTTCTCATATATTGCATCATCCTTACATTATTTGAATAATATTAAATAGGTCTTTCAGTGGGGAGGCAAGCAACAAAAGTCTTTTGACACATTGAAGACAAAGATCAATACTACTCCTATCTTGGCACTTCTTGATTTGCAACAACCATTCAAGATAAAGATAGATGCAAGTGATTATGTTATGGGAGCTATCCTGATGTAAGGAAAGAAGCCAATACGCTGTCATTCTAAGACCTTCATAGGTGTCGTAAGAAACTATTTGACTTATGATAAGGAATTGTATGCATTTCTTTAGAGTGTTAAAAAATAGAAATATTACTTGATCGACAAAGAAACAATGATACATATAGATCATCATCCCCTCTAGTATCTCCAATCATAGGCCAAGATATAAAAATCTAGGCATTTCCATTAGATGGGTTTCCTACAAAAATTTCATCTTGTGATCAGGTATAAGAAAGGTATTTATAATATAGTTGCTGACATGCTTTCTAGACCTCCTATGGTAGTTGCATCTATTCTTCATAGCATGGTTCTTTGAATCATGAAAGTTATAAAAAATAATTTATTGATGATGTTGACTCTATGGATGTGTACAAGAATCTAGTGAGTGGTAAACATGTATAAGAATAAAACTATCTTGTGCATAATGGACTCTTGTATCATTTGGGTAAACTTTACATTCCTCAAAATGAAAGGGTACACATGATTAGGGAAACACATACTTCTCTTATTTCTGGTCATTTTGGAGTTGGTAAAATGGTTGCACATTTGAGAATGTAATGTTACTAGCCCTGTATGTAGGAAAATGTTGCCAAATATATCAAGGGGTGTGTTATTTGTGCCACAAGAAAGCCTAGTAAAATGAAACTAGGACTTTACACTCCCTTATCTATTCTTACCCATCCCTGGGAAAGTATTTTCATGGACTTTATAGAGGGTTTGCCTATGTCACCAATGAAACACGATTAATTTTATGTGGTAGCGGATATATTGATCAAGATGTGTTTTTTCATCCCTTTCACTAAGCAAATTATAGGAGAAGGTATGACACACTTATTCCTTCAACATGTATGGGTTCATTTTGGTTTTCCCACTTCTATTATTTTTGATTGGGATTCTTGATTTCTTAGGGAATTTCAGTCAACACTATGTGAATTAATGAACACTAAGTTAAATAAGAGCACTCCATTTCATCCACAAATTGATGGTCAGATAGAGGTTTTGAATTTCATAGTGTTACATTCACTTAGGGGTTATTATAGTAAACATCCCAAGTTATGAGATGAACATTTATGATATATTTAACATGCTTACAACCATGCACTTCATTCTTCTACTATGAAATCTCCATTTGAAGTTTGTTATGAGTATTTGCTTAAATTTAATCTAAAATTATGTTATGGATAGGATTCAACTATAGATGAATGCACTGATGTTGTTAAAGAAAATAATTTCATTAAAAATATATGGTAGGTACACCAAACTATCCAAAACTAGTTAGAAAAAAGTTAGGCAAAGTACAAATCAAGACATGACAAACATCATGTTGATCACCAATTTGATGTGGATGATCTAGTATGGCTTCACATCAATAAGGAAAGGATGAAAGGTGAAGGTAAAAAATTGAAACCAATATGGTATGGTCCTTTTTATATTATAGAAAAAATTGGTAAAAATGATTTTCAATTAGATTTACCATCTTATATGCAGATTTATTCAGTTGTGAATGTGGAAAATCTGAAATTGTATGAGATTCTAATGATTCTATATCATAATGAGAGTATATCCATTCCTTTTGTTGATGATTTTGATTTGAAGTATCTAACATAATTATAGGAAGATACAATTCTTGACAAGAAGGTTAAAACTTCATGAAGGGGAGATGTTGAATATATTCATGTTGGTCTAAAAGAGATGCACATAAACAAAGACAAATGGATGGAAATAGGAAGAGTGAGCAAGAAATACACTCACCTCTTTACCAATTAATCAAACTTTGGAGGTCTAAAAGCTCTTAGTGGGGAGGATTGATCTAGGAGGATCCATATACACTCTAAAAATGAAGTCGTCAAATTGTAGATTGATCATTGGCATAATATAGATCTAATCAATATATTTTTGGTACAATATAAATGAGTCAAATTTGATCTTGTATGTGCAACATATCATGCATTGAATTTTCTAGATTAATCAGGTCAAAAAGGAAACACAAGGTGATGTGGTGTAATTCAAGTGGACCAATGGTGTTGTGAGACATGGCAACAAGTTAGTGAAAAACATTGGGTTTGGTCTATAATTCATTTTTGATTGGTGTAAAAAGCTAGCTATAGGGACCATAACTAGTGGAGTCCACTTTTGTCTTCAAGGGGGACCTTGCTACTAATTGAGCATTTGGTTAGATGTTGACAAGTGTCAAATTTGGAATGGTCCACATGGTCGATCCTGAAGCCACCATGCAGATTTTCACCACTATAATATTCCATGGTTGAATTTTATTAATAGTCACCTATTGACTATATATTCATGTAATTATTTATAATTCCCAAATACCATCAAATGTTCCTTGCCAAACAAACATTCCAATTTACCACATAAAGCACTTTCCATGTGCCAAACCCATACCAAGCCCAAACAACATGACATGTTTTCCAAGTTCAATGCCAAGATCAAATATAATCTAAATGCCAATATCTTCATATTATTCCCAATGTGTACTATGCCTTTTTAAGGCATTAACAAACAATGAACTTTGTGGTATTTCAGCACCAAAATTTGCACCCACTTTACTAGTGTAAGATAATTAGTTAAGGTTAACATCCAATGCTATGCCATATCACTCGAACATAGGAATTTTGTGTAAAATGATAATGTTCCCACTGCTAAACTAGTAGACCATAACACTATATAAAGTGCTCAAACTTGCATTTGATGATATGTTATTCCATGAAGACCAAGGGTGCTATAAATCCATAGAGAGATTTTTAAAGGACTCAAACTATATAATTTTTGTTTGAGAGTATCTCTTCAATAGAGTAAAGTTTGAAAAAATGATTTTGAAGACTTTTAAGGAATTGTAAAATATTTTATGATAATTTTAATATTAGTGATCTCCATTGGAGTAGATCTAGAGATATAGGCCATTGTGCTGAACTCTATTATCAAATTATGTGTGGTATTTTTGTTGATTTTATTGATATTATTCTTTACACTCTTAAATTTAAATCAATGTGAATTTTTAAAATTCTATAATCATTTGAATATTTAATTTTATTAAATCATGAATTTATGTTTTTTTTATCCATTATTGAAGTGTGTTTTCCACTACTATGACACTTTATTGTTATTGACTATGGATCACTAGAACATTACACCTATGAATAGATTCATCACCAAAGGAAGATATAGGCCACTAATGATGTGAAGTTGGAAATGGGATGAGAGTGTGATACATCAAAAGTGGAACAATGGAGTTTTATTTATTACCATCACCATTTAAACTTTCAAAGCTCCAAAGCCAATTCAAAAATGTCTACGTTTTATCTAATATCAAGTTCTTTTGTAGCCACATTAGCCCCACATGGATCACAGATCCTATCAATGACATCACTTGACCAAATCCATGAAGTGCATGTCCTTTATGATAGTTGAACATTTCAAGGATTGGATATTTTTAATAAGTCCATGGGCCTTAAATTTTTAGAAGCACTTTACAATTTATGAATTTGCTTTTCTCCCCAAAAACTTCATCAATTCACTATTCATGTTGACTACTATGAGATTTATAACTTGGGAGATAAGTTGCAAGTTAGAAACTTGCCAAATTGCATCTCAACTCTAATTCTCCACCACTCACCTTTTGCCAAGATCTGAAAATATGCAAAAAATTTACAACTTTTTATTTGACAACTATATTTTACAAATGTATTCCCCACTACATATTTCCATCAGGTTTTGAAGTTGCATTTATGAATTTTTTAATTTGCATTTCACTACAAAGATTTGCCATTCAACCTACTCAAGCCTATAGAATTCCACATAGATAATTCTTATATGGCACTAAGTCTAATATTCACTCAAAACCTAATTCCAATGTGGCACCTATGTTTCCATGTCAATTTCCTTTGTCAGGATTCTATAGGATCCATGAGTTGGTGAATAACTTGTAACTTGTATTTTTAACATGTACTTTTGACAGGTTATTTTCGATAGAAAATTTTGGTAGGATTTTATTTTTCTTTTGTAACTTGGTTAAACCTGTAAATTGAGCTTTAAAATCTACCTTTTTCCACACACACCCCTATGCCAAACAAAAATTTTACTTTGTTTTATCCATTTGTATTTCCATGTGGTATGGGTGTGTTATGGCATGGAGTTGAGCTTCAAACATGCACTTCTTCATGGGATTTAATATTATAACAAAGGCTAAAAATTACTTAGTGCAATTTTGGGCACTAACATGATTTTTACAAGATCATCTCATATGGAATGACAACTTCATGTCATTCTCCACGTTTTATACTTCATACACCATTTGAGTTGGTTTTCACACTAGATTGATACCTTATTATATTTTTAGTAGTTGGCATTTATGCATAGTCCTTGAGATATATTCTTGAACTCCCAAAAGGAACCTTGGGTATTTTATATTTTATAGTTTCCAAGTGTCTATAGAACAATCCTACACAAATTTAGTTACATAATAAAATTTAAATCATGTATAATTTTACTACACATGGATAGGAAATGATGGATTCATAACCTACTTGAGTTCTTGATCCACCTACATAGGAGATTTTTGTAAGCCATTAGTCCAATCGATTGTATGATACACCCACAAATGGGGATTGGGAAAGAAATCAACTCAATCAAAGATATTCACTAATTTGATCATGAATTATATACACATATAGGATGTCACCAAGTTTTTACATTGGTTCATGTACCTAGTGAGGTGTATTTACTCCTTTTTTCTCTCTAGTATCTCTTTGCTCAGTTTTGTCTTTGATTTTTATATCCCCTAAGTAAGGACTGATTCATCCATGTTTCACTTGTGGATACATAATGGGGTACATTTCACATACCCATAAACAATATCAAGGGATTACCCTCTTAGGTAAGTCTAAATACACTTTTCCTTTATCCTAGTCATTTTACTTTGCTCTATTTATGTATTAAATGAGTGGAAAATGTAGTCATATAAAATGCCACTTAAGTGCCATTAGTGTTACTTAAGACCACCCATACCTAGATTTTCCCTAGACCTCTCTTAGGGCCTATTTAGACCCTAATCCAAATTATGTGTGGATATTTCACATCCATAGATATACCAAAATCAGTCATAGACCATCCCCTATTAATTTAGGCCCTTAGCTATCTAAGATTTTCCCCTTAGACACTACCACATTTCTTAAGAAACTAACACACCACACTAGTGACTAAGGGCCATGTTAGTGTCCATTCCATAAATCTAACCCTAATGGATATATTTCAAATTTATAATACACATAGGGTTGACCTAGACGTATTTTAAATTATACACAAGAAGCATATAAGTATAAATACATGAATTTTATCCCTTTATCCACTAGGTTGAAATCAAATGCAAACTACACAAACAAGCTTAAAATAAATTATGTAAAATCAAGATTATTGATCCCTATTCTTCCCTACATTTATATATTGTCATCTACAACCACCGTAAGCTCAGAATACACATATTTCTATTCTTAATCCTCACTAAAGTAACTCAAGTTGACACTCATATTAGCATTAAATTTCGCATGCACCAACACTTAGATTAGAAGAACTACATCATCCTTGGTCCCTTCTTAAGGTATTACTATGTAGGAAACTCTAAACATAGTCAAGTGTTGAGGATGTACAACCTACCTAGCTAACATCACAATTTTTCTACTTGTGTTTCTCAATACCTTGACAACATGGAGATATAGGATTTGTATTTAAAATCAGTCAAAAACAGGTCACAAATGATGAATCAATTTTCATGTGTATAGGAACAAGCCTATCAAACTTAGACCCAACTAATATAAGAAATTTAAATTAGTCCTTGAACAAGAACACTAGTAATGAATTAGATGACACTATCATGGTGAGATTTAATCCAAGGTAACAAGATAATATTCAAGAGGGTTTCTAAAACTTGAACCATGTTCATGACATCCTAATTTGATTTTTTGTTAGTTTTTAGCTTATAGATCATATGTCTTAATTAGTTTCTAGATAAGTAATTATTTATGCCATTTATTGTTATTTTTAGAAATATCAGATTAGGTCAATTATTACACATTTATCCCCTAATTTAGTGTAATTATACCCTTTAAAAATCTAGGGTTTCCATTTTATAACCCCTTAAAATTTAAAACATATTGGCACCAATAGATGATGTGTGACTTATGGGCATAAGACATTAGTGTTCATACACCTACCTAGGCTACACCTTATTCATTGATATATGATACAGAGGTAGTTTTACCAATTGAGCTCAAAATAACTTTGTCACATGTTTCTATCAAAGACATTATTAATTTTAATTAATACCATGTATACATATTACATCAATTACAATAGTTAACTGAAAAAAATAAACAGGCTATCAAAGATTTACATGTCTACCAAGATCACATTGAGCGATCATAATTTTTTTTTGTCCATTTCCATCTATTTTGGTGGATCTCTTACTAAAATAAAATAAAATAAACAAGGCATAAAAATACAATAAATTAAAGTTCAAATCAAACTATTTAGGATCATTCATAGTTACAAAAATTTGAGAAAAAATTTATACCACCTTGCTACACTTAAAGGAAAACACTTGAAAATTCATATGAACATCATGCACTTATGTAAATATGTTACATGAAATACATAAAAAAAATTATATTTAAAAAATACCAAAAAAATAAAAAATTCTTCAAAAATCCAAAAATGCATTTGACACTCGCATGTTTTATTGACTCTTTGGCATCTATATGTTAGTTCCATATTAAGGACTGATATATCATTTAATCCTACATACACATGTATATATGATTAAAAATATACATGATACAATTATGGGTGTTGATCCTTCCATCTACTCACATCATTAGGGTGTTGGTGTATCCATATTCTCTAATCTTGCTATACAGATTATATTATGTGGTGATCACTATACACTATCATGTTTGAGTTTACATATGTACTTACACATGCATATTATCCATAATTATACATTACATAAGATATTTAATATGTTATGTACTTGAGTTTTTTTTAACACATTCGATCTATGAGCCATTATGACATGTTTATGTTGGTTCCTTATGATTTTCCTTCACACACTTCCTTGAGTGTTTTACCTTGATGTTGTCTTTATTGTTTGAGCACTTGAATATGCTCTATTGTATGAGGCCATTATGCATATGATTACATTCTTGGATAAATAAATATGTCATTGTATTCTATGTAAATTTCAATGTGTCATATTTTACCTTTATGGACATTTGACTAAGTCATCCATTTAATTTCATCAAATTTAAACACGACTCTTGTTTGTGGTCTCCTTAGACCATTGGCTTTTAACATGATTTTGAGTGTTCTTATGTTTGTGTTTATTTTCTTATTGAGATTGTATTATTATTATTTAAAATTTTACATGATATTTATCATCCATATTAGGCCTACATGTGATCACATTGGTTTTATATGCTTCAATGTTACATTTATCTAGACATATTTCCATTTATATGTTACATGGTTACATTCACAGATATACAATTCTCTTACTCTTTTGATGTGAGAGAACTACCATGTAGTATCTTTCACTCAAATTAAAGGGGGGAATATTAGTGGGAGCATGTTATGGTGATATGGATTGGATATTTTTTATAGTTTCCATATTGAAATGGGGGCATGATTTTAGAAGAATGTTATCGACACTCACATAGTTTATGGTACTTACACAAAATTTAAGATTCAATAGGGTAATGCCATGATGACATGGATTACAAAAATTCGTAGTTTATAGATTAAAGTGGGGGAATGATTTGTAAACATTTTCTCTACACTCACATAGTATATGGTATATAAAATAGTTTTCATATCGAGTGGGGGCATGTCATGATGACATGGATTCCACACATTCACAGCTATAGATTTAGTGGGGGCATGGTTTGGATGCATGTTTTCCACACCTCCTTAGTATTAAATTTATAGAGGAGGTGCATTTTATAAACATGTATTCCACATTGGTACTTATAGTTGTTTTGGATTTCACCATATATAGTGGGGGCATGATTTTGAAGCATATCCTCCACACTTACATTGTTTTTTGAATTGTCCAAAGCACATAGTTATATGACTTTGATACACCTTTGTGGTAGAATTATATGTGTGGTATAATTTTAACACATATTTTAAACATGATAAAAATATAAGGATCACATGTTATGCAACATATGCCTAATATTACAAAAGCCAAATCAAATTTAGATTCTAAAACTATTATATGTACTGATACCTAGTGGAATTTTATAGACTTTAGTGACCCAATCTACAATAATATTTGGTTCACATTTTGGTATTGTTTGGGTGATTAAATCAATAAATCTTTCCAATTTTTTAGTTTAAACTTGATCATCCAAATTCACTAGGTTATGAGTATCATTAGGTTGCACAATTAAGCTAATCTCATCTACCAAGTGGTAACTCACTCTTTATGTAATGTTGGGGGCATGTGCATTACAAAACCTCTCCCTATTTATAATTGGATATATGTAGTTTAAAATATTTATATATAGTTATCCTAATATTAGTTTTAGATATTTACAATGATACATCTTTTGCAAAAATAACTTGTCAATATGTAAGGTGATTACATGAACACATAGGTGTACTCCTAAAACTTGCTCTTTCTATTTTAATCTATTTCATGTGCTTTTGACCCATATCATATGCATTAGTTATACATTATAACATGGTCTTAGTTTTAGGTCAGTCACCAACAAAACACTTAAACCCATCTCTATCAAAGCACTCAAATTTAACTTAAGAAAAGAGAATATGTGGGTACAAACCCAAGTACTTAATCATTTTCCCTTAAAATACAAATTTCAATACTAGATTAAAGGGGGAGAGAATTTAGACAATATTATTTGATTATTTAACCACTCAGTCTTGTACACTTGGAAAGTACATGATCATAGTTTTCCTCTTAGTTTTATACATGCATCACTTTTGAAATCCTCACATATACTTTATCTTATACCTTGGCCTATCTATTAGTTTGACCATCCTGATATTAATGGCATAAACACCCCATATTTACTAGAATGTTTAAAATGTACTTATCTTAAACCTCTACAAGTTATGATCCTACTATCCTCTATTAATACTAATGTCTAGGTCAGATAATAGTGTCAACATTACTATCATGGCCTGACACAAGTGTCCAGTGCCATAATGTTATCCAATTTTCAAATTAGACATATTACAGTGCTTGGAATAAGTGTTCTAATTTGATTTATGTCATGATAGGATTATTATAAATATAATATAAACCTTCATTCATTCCACACATATGAAACCTAGTAATCATACAAAAATAACACTCAATAAGCACTCAACTTACCAAAAGCTTTGTTACTCTTCTCTATTTTAATATTGGTCAAAATAACAACCCAAATATATGTCTGGAGTATTAAAAGAGTAGTCATAAGGTCATAATTTACTAGGTCACTATTTTATGTTCTTTACAAATTGCTTGATTCATATAAAAGCCAACATGTAGAGGAGAATTACATGATTTTGAGGCCTTTTTCTAAAATATTAGTTATGTAGGCAACTTCATTTAACAATTGGGTCATTACAAGTTATCTCAACACTATGTGCCCATTAACCCATTTTTTGAAAGGTCATGTTGAAGATGCAAAGCCAGGGTTTTTCATTCCACCAAGAGTGATAGTCCATGACCTAGATTTGAATGTACTAGAGTGAAGGTTAATCAAAACCCATAAGCATCTAGGTAGTTACATCCAATTTGAGTTCATATTATATATAGGACACTAGTGTTGAATATAAACACTAGCATTAACATAACTATTATATGCTGACACAATTATCCATAGAGCTAGAGGCATGAGATCTAGAATCTAACGATTGATCCAAAATTACCTTTTTGCCTGATTCCCACTTGTATCATATCCATCACTGTATTAATATAAAAAAACTAACTACTTGATTTTATGTCATTTATATATCTAATATATTTATACTTTTCATTAATAACCTATTTCAATTTTATAAATTCAACATATGGTACATCTGAGTTTAACACATTAATTGGCCTATTTTAGATTTGATCATTACCCTTGTGCCTTATAATTTTTATATCTTTAATCCTAACCACTAAAATATAATCCAAATCAAAATTATGTTTGAATAGACTGTTCATCATTCTTGGAAATAGGCTCATCACATGATTTATCAATATTTGGAAAAGGAACACCCATGTCTAAAGATGTAGGTATGTTTTGTGGAAGAGAATTTTTTTTAATATTATTATCATTTTAAGGTGCTATATTAATTGGAACTTATTGACATATTATAAGATTAGGAGGTGTAATTTCATTTTGAGGTGCACTCTCCTTTTGATAATAAAATGCAAATAAAAATTGAGGAAACATTTGCTATGTTATGTACAACATTAAAAGGTGTAAAGATGTCATTTTCACTTTGAGTTGGAGTGTCACATCCTATATAATTAGGAGTAAGTAATGCAATATCAATTTCTACTTTAGGTTTTGTTATGTAAGAAATGAATATTAGAACAACTATCATTTGCATCCTTTCTATTTGTCTTAGGAAATTCTTGTATTATTAAAACTTTGTTAAACATGTTTTTTGTTTCTTCAATTTTTATGGTGTGACCTTTTCACAAGATACATTAATTAGATTTAGGATTTTTTTGTGTCCTTAAAGAATGCAATTTTTTAAAGTTTTTCCTTAGGATTTTTATTGGCACTCTAACTTTTCCATTTGAGTAAGAAGGGTTGAAAGACAAGGCATGCATCTTGCTTATTACATATTGAAGGAAAATAATAACTTGTACTAGGTGTATTTGAATCATGCAAAGAAGACATGGGATTTGTAGCACTAGTATTAGTTGGAGGTGAAGGCAGACACTCGATTTCATCAACATTTTCATTGTGAGAAAAATTGGAGGAAAATTGATCCCGCTTGACATTGTCAACATTAGAAGGGGGGGTGTTTAGATTCAATTGTAAAAATATTTGTAATTATCCAAAAGTGGCATTTGAGTGCTAAGAGTGCTATTTTAGATTACCTATTCCTAGATTACCCATAAAACTATCTTAGACACTATTAACTCACTTATTTAGCCTTTTTTTAGGAGACATGCATCCTTAGTCATCCCCAAAGGAGTCCCATAGCCTCATTTCTTCATCCTAAACCTTCTTATCTAGTGCTTTATCAGCTGGACACTACCATCATAATGAGGACAGTAGCACCATGTGGCATTAGTGTACCCAAACTGTCTCTAATTTCATTTACCTTAGATTTTCATAAATGGATATAATTTAAAAAATAATTACTCCTAAGGTTAGCCAAGGCATAGTTTATCATCCACAAAAAAGAATAATATAAATACATGATGTTTATCTCACTAACCACTATATAGAAATCAAATGCAAAATACATATTCAAACATGAAATAAACTGAGCATAATTAAGTTTATCAATCCTTGTTCTACCCTACTTCTACATACTACCATCTACAACATTCCTAAGCTCAAAATTTCTAGATTTATAGTCTCAAGCAAATTTAAGAAACTCAAGGTGACTATCATACTAGCATCACCTGCACTTGGACCATCACTTATGTGGGGAGATCTAGATCGAGTGTGATCCATCCTTGGAGTATTTTTATATAGGAAAGTCTCTTCATAATGGGGTATTGAGGATGCCCTGTTACCTTACTAACAAACACACTTTACAACTCATGGATTAGTTAGATGGAGAACTAGGGGTTTCATAATAAATAAATTATTTTATGCATAATACAAGGTTATATAACTCATGTGCATAGGAATAAACCTTGTAGATCTAGAAAAATATGCACCCAAAAGAATAATACCATCATATCTAGAGGACACTACTACAAATATTAGGATATTATCACCCTTTTTACAATAATGGCACTATTATCCCATTGTGGTGATACTATCTAGGAGGGGTTATGACACATAGTTATAGTCCATGACACTTAAAAAAACTTTAACATTAGTTTTTAACACTCAAATAATCTATATTACATTTTTTCCAACTGGGTATTTATTTGCTGTATTTATTACTATTTTTATAAAGGCAAAGCTAGTTAGTTCTATAACAAATCAGTGGATGTCTTTATTAGACATTATTTACCTAATTTAGTTTACTCATCTCTTTAATCAAACATAGGATTTACATACTCTATGTCGTAAAAGGTTAAAATATTTGGTGAACCCAACTTACTTCAAACATTGCTCAAAACCCTAGTCCTAGATAACCCTATGGTTTACATTTCCAACATCTACTTATTTTTTAATTTGTAGCTTATCATCATAATTATAATGAAGGATGCCATTTTCTAATTCATGGTACAAATCCTTGTACTTTTCTTAGCATGTTTATTACTAAACATTAGTATAAAAGTGCACATGCATGTCACTCCTATCATGGATCATGTTATAGCTAAGCTTATTTTACACATTGTTCCTCTCTCATGTGAGTCCCATATTTATGATTATCATTACTATATGGCTCATTTTGAGTTACCTCTAATTACTACTAGATAGTAGATAGATCAAAAGAATCCTTTTGTTCTACCTCCACCTAGATCATTTGAATATCTACATTCTCATATCACCTCTACTACTTATCCCTAAAAAATAGTATGTCTTATAGTTCATGTTGTTACTAGTTGGAATAGGGTGCTTCATTAACTTATATGGGATAAGTGTAACCCCAACACACTACAACAAGACCTAGATATCCGTAAAGAGAATTTGATATTTTGGATCAATTGAGAAATATGCTAGCAAGGATATTTATATTGGAATTGCTTAAAAAATAAACTATTTTAAAGGTTATTGTTATTCAAACACTCAATTATACATCCTTTCCTCATTATTAAAATCCAACTTATTTGACATCTATCATGAACAATATCAATGATGTTGAGGATGTGATATATTTTTGCAATGAGGAATTATCTTCCCAATCAGTAATTGCTTAGAATTTTACACTTTTTATTTAAGCACAAATCAAAACACCCACTATTAAATGACTTCTAATTGAAATTGGTTTGATACTTAACATATGCAACCTGACATTTCTATACACCATGGGTGTTGATATAACATCCATTTAAAACACATACAATAATATTAGAGTGTTTGATGGCATTCCTAGATAAAAATTAGGTCCTATTACATTGGAAATTACTATAGGGCCAAAAACATACCTACCCAATTATAGGATATGCCTAATAATTTACACTATAACTTTTTACTTTGGAGTCCTTGGATATACTCTATGAAGGTTGTACCCTCTAATTTACAAAAATGCATGAAATTTTCACATGATGGGTACTTATACACTTTTCCATCAAATAATCAACCATTGAAATATTAAAGACTCATTAATCCTCTAACCCCAAGTACATATTTAGATGGGACACATCATGTTCTCAGAGAATCCCCATGTCACAAGATTTTGGTTGAGTATATTCATACATATGAGGTGAGAGAGTCTATAAAGATTATTCATACACCTCTTCTAGATATTTCTATAGGGTAATGATGATAGAATAATATCCTCCCATAATATAAATATCCCCACCCATGGTTGATGATGATATTTTCATAGAATAATTACCACTAATTGCTAATTTAGAATAAGTATACACTCATTACTCTGATACAAATTCTCAGGACACTATAAAAGATTATTAAACACCTATTGATATCGATGATTATTTATGTGGATTAAGTTTCACACTAGTGGATCAAGGAGAGTATAAAGATTATTCTAAGGCATTTATACCTTTCCCTACAATGATAGTACCAGTTGTTTAGAATCTGATAGCTATAAGATCTCATACTCAGTTACAGTTAGTGGCAAATCCTTCGATTCATTTAGTACATATGGTTACATCTATGGATATAGACTATGCTATATAAATTCAAGAAAGAAGTTCATAATATATACACCACCAGATCTTATAGATACTAATCAATATAGGATTGATGGTATTACCCATAATCCAATATATATCAATCAACAAATTATCACCATAGGATGTTCAATGATTTTTCAACTTTCATATACTTACGATACATGATACAAATACATGCACAAGATTACAAGATAAATTAAATAAATTTAAGGCTCATGACACTATTCATATCATATAGCCTCTACATCCATAGGTATGTGTACTTATACAAATACAAGCACCTTTATAGATATGAGAACCATGATAGAGTCATCACTAAAATAGATACTCGAAAAATGATTCATTGACTATACATATTTTCTTAGCAGACATATACATTACCCTTTTGGCTATAAATGAGGATTCCCATACTAACACATACGCATTGGCATTTTTAAAACACATAGGCTATTAGGAAAATGAAGTACAACATGCAATACATTGTTAGGATTCCATTGGACATATCACACTGCTAGTTTCATGTGGCCCCATGGTGGCCAATACATTATTATTTATTATGAGTAGGGGGACTCATCTATAGGTTACACTTGGTAGTACATGGTTATAAATGATGGATGCCACAACTGATCGATCAGATAGATGTTTGACAATCACTCACAAGGGATATATGGTTCACATTCTACATGATGACATAGATGAGAACCACAAGTTTCAAACAAATACTCTACGGTCTAATGTGGTTTACCTTTGGATTTCTTGAAATTAATTTTACACAGTCAAACAACATGTTATTTAGATGCGCAAACTCTAAACTAACACCAAAGATAAGGCTCCACTGATACATACAAAATGGTATGATGATATTTATGATGATGACTTATTTGAGATAGGATAGATCTAGTATCTAACATTAGATAATCTCCCATTATATTCACCATTTGATTATCCACATCCCATAGATGTGTTCTTGGGTCTATAGAGACATTGCACTCTGCTTATATATTGTCTCATTTATTTCAACCATTTACATAGGCATAATTTACTTCTCTCTTGCTCCTTATACATAGTTCATTTTCATATTAGTTGTATATATCTTATTTCCAAAAAAATAAAAAAATAATATAACATGTTAAAAACACAAAAATATTCAAATAATTACTCAAAAAATGAAAAATTTATAGATTATATGCATTTTTATGTTTACACTTCTTATATTTTATAGACACTACATATGCTAGATATCTTATTGTAGTTGGTTTTATCATATAACATGATTCATTTTTTCATGTTGAGTCTTTTTTGAAGTCTACAAGACTCAAGTCCACTACACCAATCCAAACTTGATATTATCTACCCACTAAGGGCATATACACTGATACATGGTTCTTCACTCAACACATTCAAACACTTGGGGGAATATTATACATAGTTTGGATCACTAGGTTCTATCTTTATATAAACTAAATTCAAAATTTAATATTGTTATCAA